>CAUYPO010124557.1:0-13008 GCA_963574435.1 Cheirogaleus major | reverse complement strand
ATGAAATGTTTATTGAATGAGGAAAACACAATCTCTTGGGGAGGAAGGACCATGAGACAGAGATAGGAGGTTGCAAACTGAGTGGTGGCTACGTCTTCATCCTGAAGCTTTAGGAACAATACATTTTAAAAATAGGAACCTTTCACCAGGCGTGACTTGACATAGATTTTATTGGCTGGGCATTGTGGCTCACGCCTGTAATCCTGGGAGGCTGAGGTGGGCAGATCGTTTGAACTGAGGAGTTCGAGACCAGCCTGAGCAAGAACGAGACCCTGTCCTACTAAAAAAATAGAAAGAAATTAGCTGGCCAACTAAAAGTATACATATAAAAAATTAGCCAGGCATGGTGGCTCATGCCTGTAGTCCCAGCTACTCGGGAGGCTGAGGCAGAAGGATTGCTTGAGCCCAGGAATCTGAGGTTGCTGTGAGCTAGGCTGATGCCATGGCACTCTAGTCCTGGCAACAGAGTGAGACACTGTCTCAAAAAAATATGTATTTTATGGTACAGACTCACTGAATCAGTTAGAATATTTGAGACCCCACAGTGAATATATACCAACCCCTTCCTTAAATGCAACCCCTTTCCCAGTGTTTAAACAGCATGTGCACCTCCTTTGCTGATGACGAATCAACAGTATGGAAGGGGCACATCACACTGGGCACTCCCATTGCCAAACTCCTGCATCACTTAAGAGTGGAAGCTAGTTATGTGGCGTGACACACAACTGTGCATCAGTAAAATCTTATGGGGTTAGTTTTGTCTTCTGAAAAGAGGGCGAATTCCTTAAGGAATCTGGCCATGTTAATTTCACCCTCTTACCTTACCTATAGTGGCCAGCAAGTTGCTGAATGCATTGTAGATGCTCAGTAAAGACTAGAGGATCATCATCTTTTCTTTTGCAGATTGCTATTCTTAGCAAGTTTGTGTAAAATATGAGGACTTAAAAAAAAAACCCTTTCAACATTTTTGTTTTTAACTTAATGCTTTTTTATATTCATGTTGAGAGTAAATCTTCTACATATAACATTAAACCTGAATGGAATATACAGGCTATTTTTAAAGCCTCATTTTGAATACTTATTTTATCATCCTTTTTTTGCTGTTTATAAACATTTGGAATTTTATTTTTAAAAAATCACAGCCATAAACACTGTTACAATTAAAGGCCCTCTGGCTTCCTCATAATGACACTGAGTGTGTTTGCGGGTAGCCCTTGGGGGTCCCCTGGACCTTTGATGGAACAGACACGAGGAAGAGGCAGATGTGAATTCTCGTTTCAGCTGAGGGTTACATTGCTATTTTGTGTCACAATCAGATAGGAGTTGTTCAGAAGATTCTTCTCCCATTGAAACATAGCTCTGTTTTTCCCTTAAATCTGTGAAACAACTTGTTTAGATAAGTACTGCATCTTGCTATCTTTTTCTGCTCCAGGCTGGAAGCAGATAGCAGAACATCTACGACAGACTGGAAAAATTAGGCAACTCAGTGTGAGTAAAGCAATTTGGCAATGTGAAATAAATTAAAAGGGAAGCCCTGTGGTCTGTTGAGTGACTGCTCATAGTACAAAAGAGGCCTGAGTCACACGGGTCAGAAAAAGTTCCAGGCAGTACAATATAGTTGTTTGCAAAGCAGGTTTTACTGTGAAATCAACAACTGGCTTTGCTGGCTGCTTACATGAAAAAAGCAAGATAGAAAGTTATATGCTAGAACATGAGGTCCCAGTGGAGACCACTGATATATTATTACTCATTCACATCCTGTGCAGCCATTTACTTTTCCCAACCACTGTTGTTTTTTTTGCCATTTCTATTTTCAGCCTCAGGTATAGCTTTTCAAGGTTTTTTTCCCCCATTGTTTTTTACTGTGGTAAAATACACCTGACAGAAAATTTACTATTGTAACCATTTTTAAGTGCACAGTTCAGTCGTACTGAGTACAGTAAGTCCTCACCTAACGCCCTCGACAGGTTCTTGGAAACTGCGACTTTAAGCGAAACGATGATAAGGAAATCAATTTTACCATAGGCTAATTGATATAAACAAGAGTTACATTTCTACAGCATTTTTCTGATCAGAAAAAATCACTAAACTTATAAATTAATACTCCAAACACTTCTAATATTAAATATTGAAATAAATATTAGCAACACATATATTTAAGAAAGATTAAAAACAAATAAAGTAATTACTTACCCAATTTTTGGTGGATCAGTGAGGGATGGCCGTCATAGTGGTGGTGACTTCAATCAAGGAATAAATGTTTGCAAAATGAAAATTGTCAGGAGCATCTCCTTCTACCATGCAGTTCAAGACCAAATAAGAACAAATAGGGCAGGCTCGCTGAGCGCTTTTGTCCAGCATCGTTTATTGTTGTGCATTTGTATGATTATCTTATAAGCATTTTTATTTTACAATAATTTATATTCATTCATTCATTTTCCAACCCTCTTATTCCAGGTCAGGGGTGCAGATGGAAGGAGCCTATCCTAGAGGTTCAGGATACAAGGTGAGACCCAGCCCTGGACAGGATGCCATCCCCTGGTGGGGCACATTCATGCACACCCACCCACACTCACTCACATGGGGACTGTGTAGACAGGCCAGTTCACCTAATGAACACAGCTTTGGGATGTGGGAGGAAACCCACACAGACACGGGGAGAACGTGCACACTCCACGAAGACAGTGGTCCTGGTTGGGAAGCCATTTTTCTTCTCATCAACATTATAATGAAGTGACCTTATTCAAGGACCTGCTATATTGTATTAGTCAGGTTTTTCCAGAGAGAGAGAGCCAGCAGCATGTCCGGAAGCGGAGTTATTATGGGGAATTGGCTCACATGATCACAGAAGCACGTAAGTCCCACCATGGGCTACAAGCTGGGGACCAGACAAGCTGGCAGCCAGGCTCAGTCCAAGTCCCAAGCCTCAGAACCAGGGAGGCCGCGACAGTTCAGCTCCAGTCAGGCCCCAGAGCCCCTGAGAGGCCGCTGGTGCAAGTCCCAGAGTCCAAAGGCCGAGAACCTGGAGTCTGATGCCCAAGGGCAGGAGGAGAAAAATCTTCCTGCTCTGGAAGGGAGAGAGGAATGAGAGAGTGGGAATCCCTCTTCTTCTGGCAGATTCTCCCAGCCGGGCCCCAGCCCGGTGGCCGCATACATCGAGGGCGGGTCTTCCTCTCCCAGTCTGACTCACACGCCCATGTGCTCTGCAAACACCCTCACGGACACACCCAGAAAGAACCCTTTGACAGCCATCTAGGCATCCCCCGATCCAGTCAAGGTGACACCTAAAATGAACTGTCACAAATACATTCATGGTTTTGCTGGATTTTTGACACCAAAATTTTCTCCTTCAGATTTTCTGCCTCAGGGCTGTGAGGCAACTGGAAGGCAGACGGATTGGCACTCGGCGTTGTATGAATTAGCCTGAAATATTTATTTGCATTTAAAAACTTTAGACTAACTTAATTTGGATTTTATCTTTAAAGGGTATTGTTGTTCCTGGTGGTGGTGATGGTGGTTGTAAGACCAAAAATAAACCCTGGCTTTGTTATCAAACATGATGTTAAGGGAACTTTGTTGGTATGATAATTCAGTTTAAAAAGAAGTCTTTGGAACCTCAGGAATCAAGTATTAATCACACACCAGAGCTGTTTTTCCAAATTGGTGTTCATTCCTGAGCTGGGTTCAATTTCTAGCTCATCTGAAGTGTCTCCTAAAGACAGCTAGGGAAAACACGTTGTCCTTGCATACCTGGTATGTTTGTCCTGGGGACCAGCCACAGGATTTTAGGGAAGTCACTGTTCCGTGCTGTGCCAGGACTCCTCCTGCAGATAATAGCAGCATTTTTCACATCACCAAAGAGCTGTAAGGAGTAATGAGATTTATGTGACTAGCACATTGGAATTTTTAAGATGTCATATGTGTTAACCCTGCTTTGTTCTTACAAATCGTCCTGTACATCAAGAGTCTTTAATACTTTCTGAATGGGGTGAGTATGTCTGCGTGTGTGTGTGTGTGTGTGTGTGTGTGTGTGTGTATAAGGTTCTTGTGAATGTATATTGTTGCTTTAATTAGCCCTTTCCCTCCTGTTTGCTCAAACCCTAGCAGGAACACAGGTAGTAAAACAAATGAAGTTCACATTCTTCACTGCTCACTTGGCAGGAATTCTGCCTTGCCCCATGTGCCTGATTATTCACAAAGCAATCTTACAAATTGAGAAATAAGAAGAGCCTGCTAAAGCCTTGGATAGAGTTGTATATTGTTTCAGCAAAATATGTTAGGAGCTGTAGATTTCACTTTCCTTCTTCCCATTCCTGTTACTTTCCCCTTTGCTCTCTGCCTTCTTCCCTCCTTTCTCTGGTGTAGAACATACTACATGGTCAATATTATCTTTCTTTGGTGAATATCAATCTGCTTTTTGATCACACCAATCACGCATGTAACTGTTTCCTTAATTGAAGGTGCATTTATTAATAAGATCTGGAAAGGGCTACTCTAGCGTGTCCTCTGTTTATTATATTTGATGTGCTATAGCTAGTACATGGAATTCTGCTTTTTTGCATCTTTTTTTAATATTGCAGTTTGTACTTCCTGATATCCTGCACTTAAAGAACATGATTACTTCTAATTATCATTTAGAAAATTGTTTTTTGCTTGATTAGAGATTTTAGCTATGTGTACGGAACTCTAGTGGGTCTTCATTATATGCAGTACTTTCTATTTTGTACTGGCTTAAATATTAATATATGGAAATTTAGCTTCATCTGCCATACCTTTGATGTCAGAAGCATAATCAGCGTAATTGGCTTAGATTGTTTTTTCTGCTGTTTGTATTTCGTATTATCTAATGTCATTAGTGAGTCGACTACTGAGTGGGTAATCTGCATTTCAGAACTGCTTCTTGAGCACATTTATTACCATTGATTTTGATTATTTTAATTCCCACTCACCCCAGGCAGGCCCTCAAGCTGTGCTGTATTATTCAAAGACCTGCTTTCTTCCATTCAGGGAGCAAGTCTGTCTGTTTCTGAAAACCCAGCAGCATTCTGATAAATGCTGATGTTTTTCACTTGATCTGCAGGGCGACTTGATTTTTATAGCATATGGGTGAGGATGGGTGGCACAAGGCTTGTGTGCCTTCATGCTGAATGGCAGGGAATGTGGGAGCCCCTGGGTGCCCAGAAGGAAGCAGTGCCTGGTCCTGTCTTTTTTCAGAGACTGAGTTGGGTAACTGGCCAGCTTCAGTGGGGAGCCTGGCAGCAGGGCTCCCGTCCTTAGGGCTCTCGTGTCGTCTGACTGCGGGTACACGGCAGCCATACCTCCCCTGCTCTCCTTAGGGCTTGCAGGTCTGCCTTATGCCCTTGGAAAATAATGGCTGGACTGATTTAGGGATTGGAATCCAATTTCCTTTTGGTTTTTGAGTGTATTCCAAAACTAACTGTAAAAAGAACCCCACATTAAGGTCTAAGTTTGGCTATGGTCAGCCACAGATTCTGCTAACCCTCAGGCTGGGATATGCATGCTCCGTTTTGCTGGTGGTGGTTATTAAAGTCATTTGTAGTTGTAGAGAACCTCGAATGTTGAGGCTGTAAGGGAATTTAACAGTGCCAGTATTCTACTTCTGTCTTTTTATAGACAAGAAAACAGAGGCCTGGGGAGGTAAATAACTGGCTGAGGTCACACAGCTACCAAGTGGCAGAGCTGAACAGTAAAGAGTCCCCTCTGTCCAGGCGGGGCTCTTTACTTCTTAATGGGACCTTGTTACTAGACAATATAGTGTAGCGACATATTGTACACACCTGCCGACCACCGGAGTTGGTGTGGGTGACTGACAGCTATATATGTGTACATGTAGTCCAGCTTTTATAAGGGAAATGAGAATACAAAAAGAATATAATTAAAAGCACTTGTGTGTGTGTCTACACACATGTACATATTAAGGGGTTTAGCAGGGCTCTAAACCTGTTAAATTCTAATTCTGCCGGAATTGACCTAAGTCAGCAAGAGTTGTATTTTATATATATGGGATATATATACACAGACACATACATAAAGAAGGAAAGAGAGAGAAAGAAAGAAAGAGAGGAAGAAAGAAGGAAAGATTGATTTATTATGAAGCATTGGCTCATACAATCACGGGGGCTGAGAAAATCTGCTGTCTGCAGGCTGGAAGCTCCAGAAAGCCCATGGTGTTGTTCCAGTATAAACCCAAAGGCCTGAGAATGAAAGGAGCCAATGGTGTAACTTCCAGTCCAAGTGCAAAGGCCCAAGAAGCAGGAATGTGTATATCTGAGCTCAGGAGAAGATGGATGTCCCAGCTCAAGAGAGAGAGAGCAAATTTGCTTTTCTTCTGCCTTTTTGTTCTATTCAAACCCTCAACAGATTGGATGATGACAGCCCAGGTTGGTGAGGACAATCCTCTTTACTCAGTCTATAGATTCAGATGTTAATCTCTTCTGCAAACACCCTCCCAGACACATCCAGAACTAGTGTTTTACCAGCTATCTGGGCATCCTTTAGCCCAGTCCAATTGACACATAAAATTCACCATTGTAAGAGCCTCTCTCCCTTTTCTCCTGTAGTGCTGGGGAAATACAGGTGATCTGTGTTCCTGGACAGGCACGCCTGGGTGAGACCCCCACCCCTGATTAGCACTTTTCTTCACTGTCTGATTTGAACCATGGATCTGGAAGTGGAGACAGATTTCTTGGGGAAACCGGAGGGAGAGAATTTCGTAGGACTTTTCTGTTTGAAGTTTCTATAATAATTAGTTTAGGACCTGCAAAGGTGTAATTCCTAAGGAATTTAATTATTGAAAGGATTTTTAATTATCAAAGGGGGTTTAAAATGTTTTCACTAGGAAGCCTCCAGGGTGAATATTTTAGAGTATGTGACATGAGTGTCCATAACCAGCAGTTCTTCTACAGTTGGTTTAAGTTAATTTGGCTTCATCAAAGGAGGTACGTAAAATTGATCCAGACAATATTTTACCACACATGTCTAGAAACAAGAACCTTAACTCTAAATAATCATTTCCTGCTGTTTCCTCTTTGGGCCAGGACTCTCCTTGTTTTAATTTGTTGGTTTCTGATAGAGGGATGTGAGCTCATGTCTTCCCGTCACAATCTTGTGTGGGAACCTGGTTCTCTGATACAACTAGAATCTGTCTACCTCACACTGCCTTCCTTCTCAATTCAGAAAACAATCAGGCAAGGGGCTCAGTTGGCACTGAGTAAACCTTGGACTAGCTAGACATTTGGAGACTGACTACATTTTTGTCTAAGTTGCCCAAACTTTCAAATTGAGTGGACTTGGATACTTAACAGACTAATTTACTTAGATGAAAATGTCCAAAGAATGGACATAGCCAGTGATTTCTGGATGTTTGGATTTCAATAACCAAAAAAATTTCTAGAATGATTTTGGAGACCAACATAGACTATTAACATTTTTTATTTGCCAAGTAAGACCATTAAAAAAGTACCAAAGTACCGTCTACTATGACCACCACACACATGAGAGAGAGAAAGAGTTTAACAGTAAAGGATAGTCCTTATATTCAATTAAAAAAACTATGTAAAACTTAATATGGTATTATTATTATTTTTCATTTCACAAAAGATTGATGAAAAACTGGCATTTGACAACTACTGAACTAAATGAACTTTTAAAGTCCCTTCTAGATACAGCATTGGCTTGGCTTGTATTTAACTTATGATCCCCACTCCCTCCACCTTCCTGGCTCCCTACCTCTCCCACCTGGTCCCACTTGTTCTTACTCCTTTCCTATTCTCCAGTGGTTCCTAGGAAGTCACCCAAGGGTAGAAAGGCTGTGTCTCACCACTCTGGGCTGGTTTCCCTATGTACTGGGTGGTATTCTTTAACTTAGTGAGTGTGCCTTGGTAGGAAATACTTATGCAATAGATTAAGATGTAAAATATCTTTGTTTTGCTGACATTAACCTATTCATAGCTACTGCTTGGATATAATCCTCCAACTAGCTAGGTACCTACCAAGTAGATTTGTGTTCTGAATATCTTTCTAATTAGTTACTTTTCTGTTGTATGTGACTAAATTAAAAAATCTTTCTTAAATCAAGATATATTATGTCATTTGCTTCTCTTCAATCTGCTGGGCCTATTACCCTGTCATAGAAATAGACTAATGAGCTGAAAATTTCACCAGAGCTTATTTTCTCATGAGTTTTGCCGATCTGATTGCTTTCGCTTGGGCCAGAATTTATAGCAACTGTAGGTTTGGTTGTTTTTCAACATTTGGCTTTCCAGTTTCAATAAAATATTTCCAAAGTATGCAAAAATGAAGGGCAACTAAAAATATTTTTATAAGTTATGCAAATAAACCTGCCTTTGATACCATAAAATCAGATGGTTTGTTCAGTCATTCAAATGACTTCTAGGTAACTATTTTATTATGTTAATATGAAACTAAACACTTTTGTTTAATGAGTTATAGTCTAATATTCTAATCATTATGAAACATAAAGTACAGCAGCTGAATAGTGGCATCTCAATTTATTTAAACAAGTTTGAATTAGAGGATTAGATATCTTTTGACTAATGAAAGAGAATACAATATAAATTCTTTAACCTATTCAGGTTAAATTTAAAGAATTTAAATTTAAAGAATTTAAAATTCTTTAAAACTTTTAGATACTTATTTCTTTTGTTCTGTCTGTAAAAAATGCAAAAAAGTCTTAGTTAATCAGGTCCCATGATTTCTTAAAACTTTTGGACCTACATTTTTTCAGAGATGGCTTTGATATCTATGGAGTATTTAGGATCTTCTGTGGTAGAAAATAGAGTAAACATCAAGTAGATTCTAAGTTGTTCACATAGAGACACTGTGGTCCGTACCGTGTAAGAGCTAAAATACCAAGAACTTTATGGTTAATGCTGAGTTCCTGGCTTAGCAATTTGAATCTGAGCAGCAGAGTTTCAGGAGAACATGTGGTCTTTAAAGCTTACTTAAGTCATGTGTTTAGAGCGTTGAGTGTGCCTTAGAGTGTCCTACCAGCTCCTGTGTCTTTTGAATGGCTCTGCCCTCCCTCAGCAGTGGAATAGTGCACAGAGCATTGAAGGTGGAATCTCTGGGTTCAAGTCCTGACGGCCCCTTACTAGCCACTGACTTGGGAGTGTGCATCTCTGAGTGGTGGTCTCCTCATCTGGAGAATGGCTATACTTTACTCAAAGGGTTAGTGTTGAGATTAAATAACATAATGTGGACAAAAATATTTTATAAATTGTGGAATTCTATCCAATATCATGCTTTATAGTTGTGTTAGCCCTGTTGGAAGCAGGTGTGGCAAAGAATTGATTAGAATTGATTGGAATTGACTATATATTCCTATGCTCTACATTCTCACCCAAGGATGGGTGGCATGTCTGTCCCACCCCTCCTTTTCTGCCCTGGGATGTTGATTTGATGGCAGTTATGGGGCATCAATCTCACCACGCAAGGGACTCCGAGTCAGGAATAGGTGCAAACCTAGGGTTCTAGAGGATTGTGTGATAATTATTTTGACTCCAAAGTGTGGGATAATACACCCTTCGAGAACCAGAGGTGAGAAAGTTAGAATCAAAAGCAAGTAAGGCTTCTGCTTGAACATGTTGTCTGGTTGGAGGGGGAAGAGAGAAAATTCCACCCTCGTGGCATCTGAGCATGGAGCCCTGACAGGGGACATGTGGAGACCCATGCTTTCTTCTTGGCACGAAAGAGCCAGTGTACTGGGCTCCTTGGCAGGAATGAACTGTAGATGTGTTGGGGCAGAGAGAATATTTCAATGGAGTTAGTTTCAATTTCTCAGTTTCTTGTCACTAGGGATAGGCAAACCCAGTAGTGCTCAACGTTTTCAGAAAGTCTTGACTTATTTTTCAAGCATTTTGGGTTTGGCTACATTTCACATGTCTTTTGCCAGCTTTCCTTCCTTAATTATTAGTATTAAACCCATGTGTATGAATTTGAATGGAAATTTAATAGCCATTTTTATATTGATCTACACTTAATTCATCCAAAAGCTGTGTTGAGTAAGGACTGTTATATCTTATAAGAAGTCTTTGAAGATTATAAGAATTTCACTGTATAAGATGTCACGCCAATTTTACCCCTTCTCTCCCCACAAAGGAATTTGGGTTTGGGGATGGTTAGGATGGGATGCCAATTCCAAAGCTGTGATGCTCATGACAGGGTTTGAACAATGCATGCAAAGTGAGTTCTCACTGTGTTAATTGCAATTCACTTTGAGTCAGTCGTTTTGGTAAACCCCCCAAACGGATTTCTGAGAAAGCACATGCTCTTTCAGAAAACATTTTCCATCTCTAGAACTTGCATACAGTTGCCAGAGCCACGGAAAAACAATTTCTGTGGGCCATCATTTTTTTCCAAGTACAGCACACAGATTGATTCTGGGAAGTAGGAGATGAGCAAAGAATGGTAATTTCCAAGTAATTCTTACCTTCTCATTGCCCAGTAACCCATCTGTCTTAGGCTTTGTACTGCACCAGCAATATTGATTTTAATAAAAGGCATTACTTTGTTAATGACAAAATAATGGTGTTATTTGTTATGGTCACAAGGCACTATCTATTTGTAACAGTTTGTTCTGAGATGACAGCTGGAATGGGACCTGGAGTTAAAAATGTTAGAGCTGGGGGTGGGAGGGGAGGAGATTTAGTGATTGTTCAGTCAAACTGCCTTGTTACCAAAGGGTTTGAAATAGTAGATGAAACAAATATAAACCTGGGGCCATGACAAGTGTGTAATAAATTCTTTTGAATTAATTAAAATTAAAGATAAAGCTTTTTTATGTCTAAAAAATTACAAGTATTAAGTTAAATTGAATATCCAGAAAAAGAGTTCAGTTGTTTATTCTTACATTTTTCTCTCCTGCTGTATTTCCTTGAATTGAGAATGAATTTTGTGCTCCATTGTCAGTTAATACAATTTTGAACAGAAAATATTGTACTTTAATGGACATTAGATTGGAGGGTGAAGAAAGGATCCAAAATCACTAGATATTTGGTCATAATTTATGAAGTTGTTTATGTTAGAAGGTATACTGTTTACATTTTCTAATTGAACTTTTTATTTTGAAATAATTATAGATTTACATGCAGTTGCAAGAAATGATACAGAAAGAAAGGAAGTTATCAAGATGGCTGACCAGAGGCACCTAGCACTTATCTCCTCCAAAAAGAAAGATCAAACAACAAATAGATAACCACACATTGAATAGAGTGTCTTGGGGAGAACACTAAAATTCAGCAAAGGAGTAACTAACACCTTCTGAGGCATGGAGACTTGGGATAGAAGTGAAGTACCCGGCTGGGATCAGCTCAGAGCCAAGAGGGACTTCCCTCTGTGGGGCAGAGGTAAGTGAGAGACCCAGAGCCATCCACATCCCCGCCATGGACACCTGCAATCCTAGCTACAGAGAGCCCCACAGCCCTTGCAGGTTCAAGTCTAAGAACCATTTGCTTAGCTTTAGATCTTAAAGGTTTTGTTCTACAATTTTGGTAAAAGTTTTATGTTTTACATTTAAGTACCTGTACATGATTCATTTTGAGTTAATTTTTGTAGAAGATGTGAGACTTAGGGAAGGGTTCATTTCATTTGCCTATAGATGTTCAGTGTTGCTCCAGCAACATTTGTTGCAAGGCTATTCTTCCTCCATTGAATTGCTTTTGCACCTGGGTCAAAAATCAGTTGGACATAGTTATGTTAGTCTATTTTGGGTTCTCTATTCTGTTTTATTGATCTATATATTTATCTCTCCACTAATATCACACAGTCTTGATTCCTATAGTTATATAAAAGTTTGTGAAATCAGGTAGACTGATTTCTCCTACTTTATTCCTCTTTTTCAAAATTGCTTTTGCTATTCTAGTTCCTTTGCTTTTCCACATAAATTTTAGAATAATCTTATTTATATCTCAAAAAAATCTTTTTGAGCTTGTAGTAAGAATTCCATTAAACCTCTATATCAGTTTGGGGAGAATTCACGTTTGCTATGTTGAGTCTTCAATCTATGAATGTGATATATCTCTCTATTTACTTAGACATTCTTTGATTTCCCTCTTTGATGTTAGATCTTTTGTTATAGTCCCATAGTTTCCTGAGGCTCTCTTACTATTCTTTTTCAGTTTATTTATTCTCTGTTGTTCATATTGGGTAATTTCCGTTGTCCTATCTTCCAGTTCACTGATTTGTTCCTCTGTCTCTTTTATTCTGCTGTTCAGCCCATTCATTGAGTTTTAAATTTCAATTATTGTATTTTTCAGTTCTGAAATTCCCATTGGGTTCATCTTAATATCAACTATATCTTTACTGTGTCTTTCTAGTTCCTTGCTAAATCGCTCTATTTTTTTGTTTCAAGCACATTTGTCATTGCTTGTTAAAGCATTTTATTATGGCTGCTTTAAAATCTTTGTCAGGTAATTCTAACATTTCTGTCATCTTTTCATTGTCTTTTCTCATTTAATTTGAGAACTTCCTGATTCTTGGTATGATGAATGATTTTTTTCTCATTTAAATTATTATTTTTTTATTTCAGCATATTATGGGGGTACAAATATTACGGTTATGTATATTGCCCATGACCCCCCTCCCCCCTCGTGAGGCAGAGCTTCAAGTGTGACCATCACCCAAACGTTGCACATCTCACTCATTATGTTTGTATATACCCATCCCTTCCTTCCCCCTCCCACCTACCCGACACCTGATAAATGTTATTCCTATATGTCCACTTAGGTGTTGATCCGTTAATACCAATTTGCTGGTGAGTACATGTGGTGCTTGTTTTTGCATTCTTGAGATACTTCACTTAGTAGAATGGGTTCCAGCTGTATCCAGGAAAATACAAGAGATGCTATATCACCATTGTTTCTTATAGCTGAATAGTACTCCATGGTATACATATACCACATTTTATTAATCCACTCATGTATTGATGGACACCTGCCTTTGCCCATTTTTTAAGTTGGTTTCTCTTTT
>CAUYPO010124556.1:0-11644 GCA_963574435.1 Cheirogaleus major | reverse complement strand
CAGCCTAATGCTCCCAGCAGCATGATTTATAATAGCCAGAAACTGGAAACAGCCTGAATGTCCTTCAATTGATGAATGAGTAAAACAAATGTGATAGATCCATGCAATGGAATACTATGTAGCAACAAAAAAGAACAAACTGCTGATACATGTTGCAACATGGATGGACCTCAAGAACACAGTGCGAGCCAAGCATGGTGGCAGGCACCTCCAGTCCCAGGAGGATTGCTTGAGCCCAGGAATTCAAGGCTGCAGTGAGCTATGATGACACCACTGCACTCCAGCCTGGGCAACAGAGCAAGACCCCATCTCTAAAAAACATTTTTTTAAAAAACCAAAAAAACCCACGATGCTAAGTGAAAGAAGCCAATCAGGAAAGACAACATGTTGTACTGTTCCATGTACGCGAAATGTTTGGAAAAGTCAAATCTACGGCGACAGAAAGTGTGCCTGCTTGTGGCGGGGAGTGGGGGTTGGGATTAACTGCACCTGAGCATGAGGGAACTTTCTAGGGTGATGGAAATGTTCTAAAACGGGATTGCAGTGATGGTTACACAACTCCATACATTTATTAATAATCACTGAAGTGACGTGGATATCTCGTATCATGCTTAGGTCAGGGCTTTGGTGTGCCCACCACCGGAATAGTGTCATCGTACCCAACAGGTAAGTTTTTACCCCCTCTCCCTCTTCTTGGTTTCTCATGTTCCTTTTATCATTTTGTGCCCATGTGTACCCCCCTATTAGCTGCCACTTATCAGTCACTTCAGTGAATTTTAATAAATGTATGGAGTTGTGTGACCATCACTGCATTTTCCCTGCGTGACGTCTCATCCAGGCCACCGTCGTTGTGAGAGTGACAGCCTGGGGGCAGCTGGGCGGAGCAGCCTCCCACGGCTGCATCCTGAGTTTTCTGGTCCGGTGGTGCCGAGTGGATACACTTGGACCCCCGCCAACCCTGCAGGAGGCAGCCTGGCTGGACCCAGTCACCTGTCGCCGCCCCCCTCTCCCCCCCCACAACACCCCACCTCTGCACAGAGTCCCTCAGTGGTCCATGGGGCCATCCACTCGTCGGACCAATATTTACCTAACACATGCTGTGCAAGCAGCCTGCCCAGCTACGCACTGCTTGGGGAAGACAAACAGGTATCCCACAAGGTAGTTCAGGGCCGAGAGCTTCTGCTCCATTTGGGGGACAAAGTGGCCACAGACCTGCTCTTCCCTTTGCCTCCCCTCTCATGCCAGCAGGACCATCAGCCGTCATCCCGGGGTCCAAGCGAGGAGGGCCAGAAAGGGACGGTGTGCCCAGCGCTGAGCCTGAAGGTGACATGGCCACCCTGCTGGGTTCGAATCCCAGCTTTGTCTCTTATCAACTATAGGATCTTGGCTCAAGTTAAATGTTCTTAGTCTGTTTTCCATGGCTTATAACAGAATAGCTGACACTGGGTACTTTATAAAGAAAAGAAATTTATTTCTTACAGTACAGAGGCTGGGAAGGCCCCGGTTGAGGGGCAGAATCTGGGGGGGCTCTCTGCAAAGTCACAGGACAGGGGGCCAAGCACATTCATGTGCTAGCTCAGGTCCCTGTGCCTTTTCTTATAAAGCCACCAGTTCTTCTCCCGTGATAGCCCATGAATCCGGCAGCCCATCAGTGGATGAATCCATTCCTGAGGACAGAGCCCTCATGCCCCACCTCCCAATACTGCCACGCTGGGGACTAAATTCCAACATGAGTTGTGGAGGGGACAAATATCCACACCATAGCATGTTCTGTGCCTCATTCTTTCCATCTCTAAAATGGGAATTACAGTCCCTCCTTCAGAGGGTGGGATGAGGATTAAAAGGAATCATGCAAGCTTAGAACAGCACTTGGGAAAAGTTAGTTCTCATCGTCTTCATCACCATCACTGCTATTAATATATCCCTAGAAGCTCTGTGTCTCCCTCTTCCCCACACCCCGACACCACGTGCTGAAGATATCCTTCGTGTTTCTCTTGCATCTATGTCCTCTTCCCCCGCTGACGACAGCTGAGGTCTGGGAGAGGCAGCCTCGACTTTCCAGTGGCCGCAAGACATTCATTCTCCTGACCAGGCTGCTGTCTCCAGGCTATGCCGTGACCTAAGTCCCACCCAGCATTCCTGCCCTTGAAACGGTCTTTGCCTGAAGCCTCCTGATGACCACAGATGTGCACAAAGATGTCCATCGCGCTGTTATTTATAACAGAAAAACAATTAGAGACAACCCAAAGTGTTCAGCAATAGAAGGCTGCTTAAACAAATTATGGAGTGCACACACAGTGAAGTTCTATACAGCTTTAAGAAACCTCATTTTAGGAAAGTGTTTAGTGGCATAAAGAGTCACATCATTAAGTGAAAACGAACTGTTTACAAAATCTTATGTAGTACAGTCCCAATTTCATTTTATAGACACGCACAGGGAGAAAAAGAGAACAACTATTAACAGAGCTTATCTCTAAGTGGAATTTGATGATCCAGAAAGATATTAAAATCAAAGTAAAAACTGCTGAGGACTCACCTTCACCCTTAGGGTAAGTCCAGACACTGATCGAAGATTTCGGTGTCCAGTTGTGACCTCAGCCTGGGTCTTTCCACCTGAAACTCCCGCAGCCCTCCCTCCTGCTCACCAACATGCTGGCCATTCTCCCCTGTCCCTCACCCTGCTGTGATGTAACAGAGATGCTCCTCCCGGCTCTGTATCCTCCCTTCCTCGTGCCCCGCCTGCCTGCTCTGCTCCCGGATGGCACCCGTTAGTCCCTGACTGTGTTCTCTCGGCACTTGGTACTTAACCTCTAGTGCACCTCCGGCCTCGTGAGCTACAGAGATTTGCTTACGTGTCTGTCTCCTGCACGAAAACATGAGCCCCGTAAGAGACTGCGACTCCCTCTTACCATCAGACCCTAGCACGGCTCCTGGCACGTAATAGGTGCTCAGGAAAGGCCTGTTGTTTTAGTATCCTGGGTAACCCAGTTATAAGCCAGGCATACATGCAAAGAGTATGGTGTCAGATTCAAAGAAATGCCATCTTGTAACCTAAAGTAGTTACAATATAAATTCAGTCTTTGCTGGCACTTCTTGAACAACATTAAAGAGGATCTGAGTAATAAACCACAGCAGCTTTTCAAAAATCTCTCTCTCTCTCTGTCTCTCTTGTTCTCTTCTCTCCAGTGCTCTTAGATCTGCACAGCTGTTCCAGGCTCCAAATCCCTGCTCCCAGCGCTCTCTGAAGTCTCAGCCCACTCACCTTTCCTGTCCTTTCCTGCTCTGTTTCCTGAGTTTCTCCACTCATTGTCCCAGTTTGGTATCTCCAAAGCCCAGAAACCAGGCTGGAAGAGACAGACCTCTCCTAAGAAGGTGAAGGAGCCGGCACAGACACAATTGCTCCCTAGCCTGGGGCTGGAGGGGAAAGGGGACATGCTCGCTCCTTTCTAGTCCCCAGTCACCGGAATGCATGCCATGGTGTGCTGAGCTAGATGCAAGTGCGATGCTGGTTTAGAAATGAGCTGCACGACACGCAGACTGGCCAAGGCCATGGCCAGCCACGACCCTCAAAGAGCTGATGTCCCTGTGGGGGGGCCACGTTTCCTGCCACATGGAGGGAGCTGCCCTTGGTCTTGGCACCCATTCTTCCCAGGGCAAGAGGAGCAACCTGGGGAGATTGAGCGTACCTAACCCAGCTCCTCCTCTCTCTTCCTTTTGGGGCTGTTATTCTTCCAGCTGGGGGTTTCCAGAAGCAGCTCCACCTTGGGAGTGGGAGGCCCACGCTGGCCCCGCCCCGCCTATACCTGGACAGATATACCTGCCCGTTTCCGTTGTGGGATGTCCATTTGCTCTCAGATTGAAGCTTCCTTCTTCAATGTCAGCTTTCTTAGTAATAAAGAAAATGTTCTAGGCTAGGCATAGTGGCTCACTCTTGTAATCCTAGCACTCTAGGAGGCCAAGATGGGTGTATCACTCAAGGTCAGGAGTTCGAGACCAACCGGAGCAAGAGCGAGACCCTGTCTCTACTATAAATAGAAAGCAATTAATTGGCCAACTAAAAATACATAGAAAATATGAGCCGGGCATGGTGGCGCATGCCTGTAGTCCCAGCTACTTGGGAGGCTGAGGCAAGAGAATCGTTTGAGCCCAGGAGTTTGAGGTTGCTGTGAGCTAGGCTGATGCCATGGCACTCTAGCCCGGGCAACAGAGTGAGACTCTGTCTCAAAAGAAAAGAAAATGTTCTAGTCCTCTGGCCACTAACAGTTCCCTTATTTCTCAGTTGACTCAAGCCCGTGTAGGGCCAAGGGATGATATTCAAGGTCTTAGACCCCAGCACCTCCCCACTAGGGGTGAGTCTGATGCACACAGTCTACAGTTTCTCACTTTCTTTGCTGAGCTGTACAGTTGTTAGTTACAACTGTCCCTCTCTGAAGCGACCCTCACCGTCTCCGTCTCTGAGCATCGTACACATTAGGTGATGTGAAGAGCTACCTCCTCCCCTTCTATAAGTCGGCCTTTGCTCGTCTTCCTGCTGGAGTTCAAATCTGACTCTTCCTAACGTCGTCTGAGGTGAGATAAATGAGTCCCTCTGAGCTCTGGTTCCTTCAACTCACATAGAATTTTCAGTAGCGCTCTCTTCTCAAATGTGCCGTGAGGGTTAGACTGGATAATATGCAAAGCTCCTGGGAAATTCCAAAATGCTTCGCCAACTTCAGGTCCCCTTCCCCCATGCCGCTACGACTGTGACACGTCCATCCTTCTTATGTAAGAGCAAAAGAGTAAGATACAACTGTTTTCCAATGCGAATGTTCTCTTCCTGGGATGGCACCATAAATTGGATGAGCTCTTTGGAGGTTGGAGAGGGGGCACCTTATACTGGTGCTTTTGAGGAAACCCTTTCAAATTGCTCACCCAGAAGATGACGTTCTTCTCTTAACCAGCACCCAAGGAGCTTGGAGGTTATTTGGGTCCAAGTTGATTTGCTCTGAGTTTGCTGCAGTACACTTTAACCAAGATGCAAGGGTCATTTTGTTTATTCATTTAAGCATCAAACAACCTTGTTTCTTGGATGGATCTCGGGGCAGCAAGGAGATTTGAAGACCATACTGCAGACTGGTCCTGTGAGTAGAGAAAATGAATTCACTTCCACTGGCCAATGGAAATAAATTGAACCTACTTTTCCCATAAAGTGTCAGTTCCCCTTACTCTCAGTGCTGCCAACATTATGTTCCTGGGTCTTAAAAATAATCTACAATAGTTCTAGTGGGATTGTCATTTGGGGGAAGCTTTGATATACATTACCCATTCACGTTGGACCCTATCATGCCTAGAAGTGTGTTTTAACAAGCAGTGTGCTGCTAAGTGTTTTCTGGCTCTCCAGAAAAAAATGTTTGTTTTTATATGTGTACGTAAATATCAGTTTTGCTGATATATAGGATGGATAGCACACAATTTATAAATAATAATAAGTTATATTAATATACTAATTTTTATTGTAAATTCCATACAGCCAACTGATTCTCACAGAATAATTTTGCTCATTTTTTACTGAACTCTTGACCAGTAGCCAGCCTATGACTGCTATTCAACCAGGTCTTGGCAAAATTGCGCCATGAATAACTGCCTGATCACTATCTAATGATGTAAGCAAAGAAGCTGCTTGCATCATTAGCTAATGAGTACAGCTCCAACATGAATGTCCATTGATCTCTTCATCTGCATCAGAGAGTAAAATAAAAGTAAAACAACGATGATAAAAGTTGGAACTTTATTAATGATTTGAGCTACTCCTTTACTAAATTACATGACAATTTTCAAACACTAGAATATTTCTTCAATTTTTTTTGTTAATCACAATGTAACAGCTACAAGTACAAACACATTTTTCAGTTTAACTGGCACTGGTAACATTTTCTCTGTCCCTTTCTTAACTCCATATAATTTTTATTTATTTATTTTTTAGAGACAAGATCTTGCTCTGTTGCCCAGGCTGGAATGCAGTAGCATAACCATAGCTCATTGTAACCTCAAACTCCTGGTTCAAGTGATCCTCCCACCTCAGCCTTTCTAGTAGCTGGGACTACAGCCACATGCCACCACACCTGGGTAATTGTTTTGTTTTTTGTAGAAACAAGGTCTTGCTATGTTGCTCAGGCTGGTCTCAAACCCCCGACCTCAAGTGATGCTCTCACCTCGGCCTCCCAAACTGCTGGGGTTTCAGCTGTGAGCCACTGCACCCAGCCTCATATAATGTTTAAAAGAACAATATATGAAGCCCTAATTTGTAGTTTTTGCCAATTTCTGTAGTGTAAACACTCCCACTGTGACTGATTTCAAGCTGCAAGTGTGAGACTACTGAGCTCAGAGTTGGGGAGAGATGTGGGCAGCTCACCATTTAATAGAACTTCTACCACACAGATACACAGACATAAATACTTCAAGAGTATAGACAATGGTGAAACTAGTAAAACAATTAGGAAATGATGAGTTTTGAGTTCTATTATTTCCATTTTTACCATTTTAATGTGCACAATTCAGTATCATGAAGTATTAATACATTCACAGTGCCGTGCGACCGTCACCACTATTTAGCTCCAGAACTTTTTCGTCACTTCAAACGGAAACCCCTTACCCATTAACCAGTCATTGCCCATCCCCTTTCCTCTGGCAACCACTAATGCACTTTCTGTCTCTGTGGATTAGCTTATTCTAGATAGTTTGCATACATGGAATCCTACAATAGGTGGCCTTTTGTGTCTGGCTTCTTTCACTGAGTGTAATGTTTTTGAAGTTCATGTATATTGTTGCCTGTATCAGACCTTCATTTGTTTTTATGGCTGAGTAATATTCCATCATATTCATCCATCTGTTGATGGACATTTGGGTTGTTTCCACCATTTGTCTATTGTAAATAGTGCTGCTATGAACATTCGCGATTACCTTCATTTTTAATATAATTCAGTTAATTGTAACTTTACATAATTTAATTTTTAATAACAGGCATGTGTACCAACTGACTTGCAGAATTCCTGAACATCTGATGATTGGCTCATAGGAAGGGCAGGAGTCGGCCCCAGCACAGCCCTGGTTGTCACCATCCATACAGCTCCAGGCAGATGACAAAGCCATGAACTATGAGTCAGCAGATCCGTGCTCTGGGGCCGGTGCAGCCTCTAACACACTTTGTCATTTTGAGCAAATCACTAACCTCTCTCGTCTTCGGTCTCATTTCTAAAATAAGGCTGTTGGGCTGATGATGCGTCATGTCCCTTTCTGGGCAACCTTCTCTCTGATAAGTGGCCGTGCTGGGTCAACAGATGAAGCAAGCTCACATTAACTCACCACCCAGCAGTCAGAGAGCAGCCACTCGTCATTCTTCTGCAGCGTGGGCTCATATGTTCCATCCCCACAGGGACATGTCTGATGGTCTCCCCCACCCCTTCCTCTCTTCTCTTCCCAACAGTTTTCCTATTGCCCCCCCACCCCTGACCTCCCCTGCTTTTTGGCTATAAAGTCCCACTTTTCCTTGCATTGGCAATTAAGCCAGTCTCTCCACTTCTGCAAAACCCCATCACAGCAGTCCCTCTACCTATCCTGATAATTCTGAATAAAGTCTGCCTTACCGCTTTAAAAGTGTCACGAATACTTACTTTTTCTTTGACAGACCCCACCTATCACCAGATGATTGGTTCAGGCCTGAACACACGACCCAGCTCCAAGAAGATGCAAGCAGCTGTTTTCAGGGGCTTCAGAGAATGAGAAGCATCCTTTTCCTCTGCGGAGATGCTGTGGCGTGGTGGTATGATGCTCATAGCTTCTGAGGCTACTTTGTGATCACAGTAAGCATTTATTAAGCACCAACTGTGTGCATGGAGGACCTTGAACAACTGTAGAGCCTGTGGACAAATCCACTCGCAGCAGAGTGAAGCCCACAGTGGGAAGCTGCGCAGCTGCTCTGCACTTCCCAGTTCCATGAGCGATGAAGTCCTGATTTTCACTTAAGCCAATTTGAAGTTCAAATTTTCTGTCTCTTACGGCTGGAAAAACAACAGCAACCACAAACAATAGATGCCACCTCCATGAGAATCAGCAGCTTCGCTATCATTTTCAATCACAGACCCATATTCAGTGCACTCACAACTGAGTGGCTTTGATTAGAAAAGGCCCCAGGGAACTGTGGGAACACTCGGCTAACCCGGCCAAGGTGCATGCTGCAAGATGGACAGCTGAAAGTGTCACCTTTGGATCCTGCAGTATAATAAACAATACATTTGTTCTTTGTCACTGGTTCATAGCACAGAGCTCCTAAAACCTTTGGAATTTCTTGTATGATAGGAGTGTCTTTTGTCACCCATAAAGAGCTCCCTCTGGATCACACCTGAGTTTATGCTAATGAGGTGACTAGGGGTGGGGATGGTAGCCTCAATTCGGGGCCAAGGTATAAAAACTCCCAAATAATGAGATTCACACAGCTTCTGGATTAGTGAACACCTGGACTTGCTGGGAGGGTGGTGTGCCCAGATTGGGCACAGAAGTGTGTGACGCCCCCACCCCTGCACACCTCACCCCATGCCCCTCTTCCATTTCGCCGGTCCTGAGTAGCCTCTGTCATCCAAAAGACCAACAGGATGGCACAATAGGAGAAAGGAGAGCTTTATTGGCAATACCAGTTTGCAAATCAGGAAGGGACAGTCCCTAGTGTGGACCAGAGGTGCACACTCTTTGCAGAGGGGAAGGACAGATTGGGTTTTATGACCCAAAGGGAAGGCATCATACATATTCAGCAGGTTTAGGGGGAAAGTTAGACATGTTAATGAGGGGAGCAGAGTGCATGTTTAGTGGGTAAGCATGTATATAACATACATACCACGTTCACACTGAGGCAGGGTTTTAGCATTAAAATGGGGTAGAATGGGGCTCTTTACATCCAAAGGTGAACTATAGGACACAAGCAGCTGCCATTCACTGGCTGGAACTGGCTTAAGGTCTGCAGATGCTTATCAGAAAAGAATGTTTGCGCAGCCTCTGTCCAATCAGAGTTGCAGGAGTCTGGGTAGAAATCAGCCTGTAGCTCCTTTTATTAGGGAGCACAGCAAGGGTGTGGCTTTTCTTATAGCCACAGGAATTTAGAAACTTGCCTTGCCCGCCAGGCCCTGAACCCTCCATTTACAGGTAACTTTGTTTCCTTAATCTGAGGGTCTTACTTGATATAGGGATGTCTGTTTTGCTCTCTCAGATCACATATTATTTACATGTGGTAGACATTTAAAGAATGTTTACTGGTAGACGTAAGTAAAGTGTTTTTCTAGGTTCTGTGAGTCGTTCTAGCAAATTATTGACCCTGAGCAGGGGGCCACGGGAGCCCCAGATTTACAGCCAGTTGTTCAGAAGTATGTATGGTCTTAGACTTACGACTTGTGCACACAGAAGGTGCTCAGTCAATGCTTACTGACTGACATGGTTCTTTACATGCATCATTAGCTCATTTTGCTGAATCTCTTCCTTTGGTCATTTTGGAGGTCTGCTCTACCTGCACACAGGGCCGTGAATCAGCTGCAGACCAGATGTTTAGGAGGCAATGGAAGGCACAGCTCTGAGACATGGGCGTGAATCCTTGGTTCCCAGAAGTCCTTAGACTCTAATCTCGGCGTGGTTGGCTCAGCCTGGAAATGCTCTTAATCATCACTGGGTTTCAGGGGAAGCACTTCAGCAGAGCCGCTCAAATCAGACTGGGGACACTGGACTTGGAAGCCCTCCAGTGTCTCGCAGGAGGCCAGCCGTCTGATTCTTTAGGGAGCAAATGACCTCAGCAGAGGGTGGATTTTATCTCCTGAAAGGATGAGAAGAGGAGAGGGGGAATGCCTCATTGGAAGTGACATCTAATTACCAATTTCATACCCTGCTTCCAGGCCCCACAAGCAAAGTCCTTCTAGACACCTGGTCTACCCTTCACCTCCAGATGCAAGGCACACACACACGGAGGGTGAATCGGAGGCCTTTTCTCAGCTCAATCAAGGGCAGAAAATGAGTTCTGCATCGTGATGCTCCATTTCCACTCCTGATTAGTTATTCGGGAGCTGTTGATGGGCGACACTTGCCTCGGACTCGTGGTGACTTTTAATATCCCAGAGCGTAGAACTTAAAGAGGGAGTCCTCCGCGCAGAATGACAAGGTATATTGGAGGAAAAAAATAAAATTGCTGCCTTGAAAACAGGAATGCATTTTAGATGAGAAAACACCTTGCATATGACACTCTCAGAAAGGAAATTTTGAGGTGACTGCTTCTGGGAAATCGTAGCAGTAGATAGGCAGCTATTTTGCCAAATGATGCCCATCGCCTGGTTATAGGGAATAAATTAACAGAAAGGGGGTGAGAGGACTTTTCATCTCATCTGGGATATACATGCCCCTCACTTTAGGGGGGAGATGCGTTCTTGAAAAGTTAACTGCAAATTGGAATTTTTATAGCCCAAATCATTTTTTCATTACTTTCCTTGCAAAAATGGGTCCTCAGAATGTTCTTAGGTTCTAGGATGTAATAAAAGCACAGCTCAGACTGTGGCAAACAATCTTGTCATATTATCACCTTTATAGCTGGAGCTGACCGTTTCCTTAAATTAAAAAGATCACATTCTGAAAAAATTGAAAATCATACAATAAAATAGCTAGGGTTATGTCTTTATGTGGTACAATAGTTTCAATGTCAACAACCGTTTACTGGGCAGTTTCTAAGTTTGGGGCACCTTCCGGCATTTTCACATGATCTCTAATTTAACTCCTACCACAATTCTGTGAGCTAGATATTACTTCCTTTTTTTGTTGTTGTTGGATGCAATGAAAAAGTTTAGGAAAATTAAGTAACTTATCCATGTTCATGAATGGGAGGTGGCATAGCTGGAATTTGAACCCAAGTCTGAGCAACTCTAGGTCTGGTGTGTGTCCCCTCCACCACAGGCTACCCGGCTTAAAGGTTTGATGTAAAAAACCAACAAATAATAACCCCAACAGCACCAACCTCAGCTGCTAAATGAAACAGAATGAAACAGCTCCAGTTCCTAACACGGTCCCTTCACAAGAGTCCTTTAGCAGGATGAGAAATTATTCACACCCTTTGCTATTCAGACCTCAGGTCCAAACCATTTATGAAATCTGTGGGCTTTCTGCCAGGCATGGTGGCTCGAGCCCAGACTCCCAGCTACTCAGGAGGCTGAGGCGGGAGGATCGCCTGAGCCCAGGAGTTCAAGGCTGCAGTGGGCTCTGAGTTCTGACTGTGCCACTGCACTCCAGCCTCGGTGAGAGAGCAAGACTGTGTCCCTGAAAAAAAATCCTTTTTTAAATTTTTTGGCTTTTGTAACAGCGTGGGCTAGGCTGAATGGGTGATAAGACAAAGATCCAACTACTCAAAGCCAAATTAGAAAGGACCAAGAGGGAAGAACATCTGTAGAACCCGGATCAGGAGGGAAAAAGCTCAATTGCTAAAACTCCTAAAGACCCGAAGAGTCTAGGGAGCCCAAGCTGGTGAATTTAGTCATTGGCTTCTCTAAGGACAGCAGGATTCCTGTTTGGCAGCTGTGTGGTGGCCAGCCTCCAACATGGCCCTCCAGGGGTCTCTTCCACCCCTGGTGTTTACACTCTTGTGTAGCCC
>CAUYPO010124555.1:0-12341 GCA_963574435.1 Cheirogaleus major | reverse complement strand
CCGGCCGCGTCCGGGGGGTCGCCCCCCCCCCGGGGGTTCCACCACGGTGGGGGGGGGGGCCCGGCCCCCCCCCCCCCCCCCCCCCCGCCGGCCCGCGCTCCCTTGTGCCCCGCACTCCCGGCCTCAGGACCCCTTTACTTACTGGGTCCTGTGAAACCCAGGCCCTCAGGCCCTGAGCTCCCCTTCTCCCCACTCCCATCCTTCTCCCTATGCTCCCACGCCGCAGGGGACACTTGCTTTCTGGCCTGGCTCCTCCTTCATCCCGACTCCTGGCCCAGTCACCCTCCTGCTCCCTGGACCAGCTCGTAGAGCCACAGCAGCCCAGGAAGCTCAGTGGTCCCTCTGCTCCAGCACCTCTCACCCTCTGCACACCTCACGCCCTTCTCCAGCCCCAGACACGAAGCCCTCTCCCCGCCTGGGGGAGCTGACGGTGCTGGACGTGACCCCTGACTCCGTGGGCCTCTCCTGGACGGTCCCTGAGGGTGAATTCGACTCCTTCGTGGTCCAGTACAAGGACAGGGACGGGCAACCCCAGGTGGTGCCTGTGGCCGCAGACCAGCGGGAGGTCACCGTCCCCGGCCTGGAGCCCTCCCGCAAGTACAAGTTCCTGCTGTACGGCCTGGCAGGCCCCAAGCGGCTGGGCCCCGCCTCTGCCGAGGCAACCACAGGTGAGCCCCGGCCCTGCCTCCCGCTTTTTCCAGAGCTGCCTCTTACCCGAGCCCCCGGCTGGCCCTCTGGCCTTCCCGGGTTGATTCCGTCTGCAGCCCTGGCACGGCTCTCACAGCGGCAAAAGCCAGTCCCTGCTGTGTGCCAGGCAGCCTGGAGCATGTTATGTGCACTGTCTCCTCCACCCACTGCCTGCCCTGAAGGAAACAGAACCGGCTCCCGGGCCAAGCAGGCCTGTATTCAAATCCAGTGCCCGCCCTTGCTGGCTGGGCCACCAAGGACAAGCCACTCTGTTCCCCTGACCCTCGGCCGCCTCACCTGCATAATGGTCATGAAGCATGGCCACTGGCACGCAACGGCGGTCCCCAGTCCTCCCCCCAGCCCAGTGTGGGGCAAGAGGTGGAAAATAAGGAGGCCTTGGCTACAGAAAGACGACGGAAAAACCCGGTGGTGTTGTGCCCGTGACTCAGCCCCCTGAGGAAGGGTGTGGGAGGTCACTGACCCTTACCCCACTCCAGGACCATGAGTCACCCTGGCCAGGGGAGGACAGAGCAGCCAGCCAGTCAGGGCCCAGGGCCCGCAGACCGCATAATTCTCTTCCCCACACCCTCGCGGAGGGGCCTGGGTGCAGGCCACCACCGCACCCCGCCGCCTGCGCGGGCCTCTGCTCTGCTGCTGTCCCCCCAGCTCTGCCCGATTGCGTCCGTGTGGGGCTGGGCAGCAGTGGCAAGGGTGGCCCAGGCTGATGGCCAGCCGCCCGGACCAGCCCTTACTGTTTGGGAGTGTCCCCCTCACAGCCCAGATGCCTCCTGGGAGCCTCTCAGCTGTGGCACATCCTTGCTTAGGGGCTGGGGTTGGGGGACGCTGAGCTCCTCTCTGCACCCCTGCCACCCCTCTCTCGGGACGTGCTTCTGACGTGTTCACTGTGCCCTTGGTCTGCGTGGGCGCAGCAGGGACAGAAAGGAGCTGGCAGTGGCCTCCTGGGAGGTGGAGCTGCTCTCCCTCCTTCCTGAGGGGCTGGACCTGAGAGGCCTGTCTCCTCCCAGGGCTGTCCCTAAGGCCACACTTCAGGGACCCTTTCCCAGCATCTCATGCCTCCCAGAAGTTGCCAGTGCGGAGAGGAAGGAAGCCTTAGACTAAGAGTCCTCTGCCCTCTCTGCAGCGCCCCTGGAGCAGGGGCCGCAGCCCCCTCCCCGCCTGGGGGAGCTGACCGTGGACGAGGAGACCCCAGACTCCCTGCGCCTGTCATGGACGGTGGCCCAGGGCCCCTTTGACTCCTTCGTGGTCCAGTACAAGGACAGCAGCGGGCAGCCCCAGGTGGTGCCTGTGGCCGCAGAGCAGCGTGAGGCCACCGTCTCCAACCTGGAGCCCAGCAGGAGATACAAGTTCCTGCTCTATGGGCTCCTCAGAGGGAAGCGCCTGGGACCTGTGTCCGTCCTAGGAATGACAGGTGAGGCTGTCCTGCTCTGCTCCAGCGGGCTGGCCTGAGTGGCTTTCCTTGTGCCTGTGGACAGAGGACAAAAGGCCTGGCAGGAGTGGGCGGGGCAATGGGGGCCCCTGGCCAGGGCCCAGGAGGGAGGAAGAGCTAGAGTTTGCAGCCCTCGGCTCTGACCTCGGTCGGGAGTCAGGGCAGGGGCCAGGACAGGTCTCCCAACCCCTCCTCTCTGCTCCATGCCCAACAGCGGCCCCCACCAGGCGCTGGGGTGGCTGCTACCTCCCAGCAGGGTGGCCTTGCCCAGATGCGGGCAAACGGCCCTGCCATGGATGAGTCAGGAGCATTTTCTCAAGTGGAAAATCACTGGAAAACACAATGGGCGGGGGACACAAACCAGTGGAAGCGACTGCATTCACAGTACAGGCTCTTCTTCCGGGGCTGCTGGCGCCCACCTGAGACCAGGGCACGTGGGCCTGGCTGGTGTGATTTCCCGCCCTTTCACCGGCCAGTTCTTTTCTCAGAAGGGAGCACCGCGCCCCAGCTGGGCAGGTGTGTCCCAGGCGGAGGGCAGGGCAGGGCCTGTGCTGGCATCTAGAGGTAGGGCTGGGTGGGATGCGGGGGCACAGGGGGAAAGCAAGTGCCTGGGGTGCAGGAGTCAACGCCAAGACTCAGGAGAGGGAAGATACTAGAAGACCGTAGGTCCCTTCTGTCTCTCCAAATGGCTGCTGTGGCCAGGACCTGTAAAGTGCCACCTCAGCCTTGGGGCAACCCCACAACCCCCTCTTTGGGAAGCAAGTTGGAAAGGGAGCCCGGCTTGGTGGCACATGCCTGTGTCCCCGTGACACAGAAGGTAGAGGCTTGGGCCCAGGAGTCTAGCCTGGGCAACATACCATTTCTAAAACATAAAAAAAAAAAAATAGCCAGGCACGGTGGCACACATCTGTAGTCCCAGCGACTTGGGAAGCAAAGGCGGGAGGATCACTAGAGGCCAGGAGTTCAAGACCAGCCTGGGCAACATAGCAAGACCCTGTTTCTACAAAGAAACAAACAAAAGGTAGAAAGAGGAGGGCTCCAAGGCACCACCCCCATCAGCTTCTCCCCTGGGCTTCTCCCACGTAGCCCCAGAAGAAGACACACCAGCGCCAGAGACCCCCAAGCCCCCTGAAGAGCCCCGCCTAGGGGTGCTGGCAGTGACCGACACAGCCCCAGACTCTATACGCCTCTCGTGGAATGTGGCACGGGGGCCCTTTGATTCCTTCGTGGTCCAGTATGAGGACACGGACGGGCAGCCCCAGGCCTTGCTCGTGGATGGTGACCAGAGCAAGGTCCTCATCTCAGGCCTGGAGCCCAGCACACCCTACAAGTTCTTCCTCTATGGCCTCCGCGAAGGGAAGCGCCTGGGGCCCGTCTCCACCGAGGGCACCACAGGTACCGCCAGGCCTTGCTGGCCACTAGTCTGGGGCTGGGGGTGCCCAGAGGTGGCGGTGTTAGGGGAAGAGCAGTACCAAGGAGGGAGGCAGGTGGATTGCACCTGAGCCGCCCGAGGCTCTGCTCCAGCAGATCCTCCACCTGCGGCTGTGAGTGCCTCACTCATTCCCTTCACACATGGAGAAATGGAGGCCAGGCCGGGGCGGCAGAAGGGACCCACCCTAGGTCACTGAGCTGGTGTGCTTCTGTCTCCAAACCCTTCTCTCCCACCCACTCTGTGCAGGGCCGGCTCCTGCTGGCCAGACAGCAGGGGAGCCAGGGCCCCGCCTGTCCCAGCTGGCCGTGATGGATGTGACCGCCAGTTCGCTGAGGCTCAACTGGGAGGCCCCGCCTGGGGCCTTCGACTCCTTCCTGCTCCGCTTTGGGGTCCCATCACCCAGCACTCTGGAGCCGCATTCGCGGCCTCAGCTGCAGCGGGAGCTGACGGTGCCAGGGACGCGGCGTTCGGCTGTGCTCCGGGACCTGCGTCCGGGGACCCTGTACAGCCTGATGCTGTACGGGCTGCGCGGGCCGCACAAGGCCGACAGCATCCAGGGCACCGCCCGCACCCTCAGCCCAGGTGAGGCCGCGGGCTCACACACACTCTGCCGCAGAGTGGGCCTTTGTGCTGCGCAGGGCGGGCCCTGGCACCCAGCCAGAGGGGAGGCTGGTGATTGGGGGAGGGCTTGGGGGAACCTGCCAGCCACCTCCACTCCTGGGGGCTGGAGAGAGGAAGGGTGGTGAGCCTGCCAGGAGCAGGTGGGACTCCCGCGGTAGGAACCTCCCTACCGCTGCCCTCACCATTGTTCCTCCCCCCAGTTCTGGAGAGCCCCCGAGATCTCCAGTTCAGCGAAATCGGGGAGACCTCAGCCAAGGTCAGCTGGATGCCCCCACCATCCAGGGTGGACAGCTTCAAAGTCTCTTACCAGCTAGCAGATGGAGGTGACACCTTTTTGCCCATGCCCTCATTTGCCTGCATTTCTCCTGCCCCCTGCACTCTGCCCACCCTCCAGCTGCTCTGGGGTTCCCTGGGCAACCCAACCCCAACGTGTTCCAGGGGAGCCACAGAGCGTGCAGGTGGGCGGCCAGGCCCGGACCCAGACACTCCAGGGGCTGACCCCAGGTGCTCGCTACGAGGTGACTGTGGTCTCGGTCCGAGGCTTTGAGGAGAGTGAGCCTCTCACAGGCTTCCTCACCACGGGTGAGACGCACTGGGGTCCGGCAAGGGTGGGGGTGAGAGGGAATGGGGAGGAGCCAGTGGAGCTGGGGGGGAGGTAAGGGGTAGGAGAGTGCGAGGACACCTCCGAGCCCCTCCCCTTCTCCCAGTTCCTGACGGCCCCACCCAGCTGCGTGCACTGAACTTGACCGAGGACTCCGCCCTGCTGCACTGGAAGCCCCCCCAGAATCCCGTGGACACATACGACGTCCGGGTTACAGCCCCCGGGGGTGAGCAGGGCTGAGGCCTGGAAGGGACTCCATGGTTCAGGGCGGGCAGAGTGGGGGCAGGACGTGCAGGGGGCAGGCGGTGACACCCACCTGCACTCCCAGCCCCGCCTGTGCAGGGCTCGGCACCGGGCAGCGCGGAGGACTACCCCCTGCGCCAACTCCTGCTTCACACCAACTACACGGCAACTGTGCAGGGCCTTCGGGGCCCCAACCTCACCTCCCCGGCCAGCATTACCTTCACCACAGGTAGGCCAGTGGGATGTGTGGGGTGGGGGGAGGAGGGAGGGAACCAATGTGGCCTCATCCCCATCTCCTCTTCCCACTTTCTCTCCCAGGGCTGGAGGCCCCTCAGGACTTGGAGGCCAAGGAAGTGACCCCCCGCATGGCCCTGCTCACTTGGACTGAGCCCCAAGTCCCGCCCACAGGCTACCTGCTCAGCTTTGACACGCCTGGGGGACAGACCCAGGTGTCCGGCTCCCGCCCCACTGACCAACTCCCTCCTGGGCTGATCCCAGGAGGTGCTGCCTCTGGCTCTCCCGGGGGTGGGTCTCCACTGCCTCTCCCCTGACCTGCCCCTTGTCTGTCCCACAGGAGATCCTGCTCCCCAGAGGGGTCACCTCTCACCAGCTCCTTGGCCTCTTTCCCTCCACCCCCTACAGCGCACGGCTCCGGGCCATGTGGGGGGAGAGCCTCACGCCGCCCGTGTCCACCTCCTTCACCACGGGTACCTGGACGCTGGGGCCTGAGGTCAGGGGCTGGGTGGCAGCAGGGGCCTAAGGTTTGGAGGAAGGACTGGCCTGTCTCCTTTCCCCAGGTGGACTGCGGGTCCCCTTCCCCAGGGACTGTGGGGAGGAGATGCAGAACGGGGCCAGCACCTCGAGGACCACCACCATCTTCCTCAACGGCAACCGCGAGCGGCCCCTGAATGTGTTTTGCGACATGGAGACTGACGGGGGCGGCTGGCTGGTGGGCGGCGTCGGAAGCCGGGGGCCTGTGCAGGGCAGGGGCTGCTGCTCCAGGACGCAGAGGCTGATGGTGCCCCACCTGCTCCCCAGGTGTTCCAGCGCCGCATGGACGGACAGACCGACTTCTGGAGGGACTGGGAGGAGTATGCCCATGGTTTTGGAAACATCTCCAGGGAGTTCTGGCTGGGTCAGTGCCCCACAGGGATTGGGGAGCTGGGGAGGGGCCGGGCCCTGTGGACAGCGGGGTGCTGATGAGGACACATCCCCACCCCCAGGCAACGAGGCCCTGCACAGCCTGACAAAGGCGGGAGACTACTCCCTGCGTGTGGACCTGCGGGCTGGGGACGAGGCCGTGTTTGCCCAGTATGACTCCTTCCAGGTGGACTCAGCTGCTGAGTACTACCGCCTCCACCTGGAGGGCTACCACGGCACCGCAGGTAAGGGCGGGCTGCGGGGGCGGGACAGTGGGCCGGAGGGGAGGCCCTCATCGCTCCTGCCTCTGCCCTTCCCAGGGGACTCCCTGAGCTACCACAGCGGCAGTGTTTTTTCTGCCCGTGACCGAGACCCCAACAACTTGCTCATCTCCTGCGCTGTCTCCTACCGAGGGGCCTGGTGGTACAGAAACTGCCACTATGCCAACCTCAACGGGCTCTATGGGAGCACAGTGGACCACCAGGTGAGGGCAGCAGGCCGCACAGAGCCGGGGCGCCCTGTGGCATGATGGGACGCGGGCCCAGCACGGAGCCTCGGGCTCCTTATCTGTGAAGTGGAATAATGACGCCCGACCTTGAGTTACCTTGAGAGGGTTTATTGGCTGGAGGGGCCAGCCTAGGACCCAGCCCCGGTCCTGCGGCTGAGGGCTAGGCAGGCAGCGAGGAGGCAGGTTGCTGGAGTGCCGGGGACGCCTCCAGAGGGGCAGCGTGGGGCAGATGGGGTGCTGGGCTTTGACACTTGATACCCTTCCCAGGGAGTGAGCTGGTACTCCTGGAAGGGCTTTGAGTTCTCGGTGCCCTTCACGGAAATGAAGCTGAGACCAAGAAGCTTTCGGTCCCCAGCGGGAGGAGGCTGAGCTGTTGCCCGCCTCTCGCGCCCCAGTATGACTGCCGAGCACTGAGGGGTCGCCGAGGGAAGAGCCAGGGTCCGCCTTCGTCACCCGGCCACCAGAGGAAGCCTTCTCTGCCAGTGATCTCACAGCACCATGTTTACAGGGGGGAGGGGAGGGTTTTGTATGGGAGCAATAAAGGAGAAACTGAGGCACGTGGCTGGCACTGGTCCTGCCCAGTCACTGGCGCTTGCCCAAGTTGGGGCCACCCATCCCCCGGGGCTGCAGCCGCACCTGGAAAGGCTGAATCTCAAGGTTGACGCTGAAGTAGGGCTGGGGCTGCAGGGAGGGCAGGGCGCCCGCGGGCGGCAGCAGCGTGAAGGCCTGCAGCAGCCGCGCCAGCACCACAAAGAGCTCCAGGCGCGCCAGCGGCTCGCCCAGGCACAGGCGGGCCCCGCACCCGAACACCAGCGTTCTGGGGCTCTTGCCCGGCTGCAGGAAGCGGTCTGTGGGCAGGTGGACAGACAGGGTGGGGGGCGTTCAGTGGCCCCTAGGACCGGCCTCCACCACCTCTGTGCACAGGCCTCCCGCCCCCCACATACCCGGCCAGAACTCGTGTGCCCGTTCCCAGACTGTGTCGTCAAGGTGGGCGCCTTGGAGGTTGGGGATGACAACCGTGCCCTCAGGGATGTCATAGCCGAAGATGCTGAAGGAGGGTGGAGTTAGCGGTTGGCATGGACCTCGCTGGGCTCAGGCCTCCCTCATCCACCCCTCGGGAGTCACCTGCTGGGCTTTGTGGTGCGGTGGGGCAAGGCCAAGGGCACGACGGGCCGCAGGCGCAGCACCTCAGCAATGGTGGCATTGAGCAAGGGCAGCCGCTCGCGGTCCTTGTAGGAGACCCAGGAGCCAGAGGCTTTGGGACCCAGTTCGAGGTCTAGCTCCTCCTGCAGTCGCCGCTGAATCTGGGAAGTGGGGACATCCAGGGTCCAAGCCCTGCCCCAGCCAGCCCACAGCTGCCCAGCCTCCAGCCACTCCCAGCAATCCAGTGGAGCTTTTGTGCCAATTAGGAGAGGGTGGCCCCTCTGGGCAAGCACAGCCTGACTCAGGTGCAGTGCCCAGAGCCGAGCCAGCTGGGTCCCCCCAGACCTCCAGGAAGGAGCTTTTGCCCGCCCCAGGGCACACCTCAGGGTGGTGAAGCAAGAAAGCCACGGCCCAGGAGAGGGTGGTTGCTGTGGTCTCGGTGCCGCCTATGAGGAGGTCCACCACAGACATGTGCACGTGCTCTTCAAGGAGCCGTCCAGGGCTCTCTTCCACTCTGGGCAGGGCCACCTCTTGGAGCATGTAGTCTATCATGTCCCTCCACTGGCCTGCCACCAGGCTCTCCTGCGGAGGACGGGTGGGGTGGACTGAGGGTCTGGCCCGGGGAGAGGGCTGTGGGATGCAACAGGCCCCGGACTGGGGAGGCAGGGGACCCGTCTCGCAGCGATGCTGGGGCCAGGTGCATCACTGGCCATGGGCCGAGGGGGCCTGGTCCACACACAGTCCCCACCTTGTGCCACCTCAGCTGCTTCTCTACGAAGTGGTCCCTCTTCTCCATGGCCTGCTTCAGCCTCCGAAGACTTGGATTAGGGAAGAACTAGGGCAGGAAGCAAGAGAGCATAGCCGGGGAGCCCATTCCTCCCCCCACCCCTTCTCCCAGCACCCAGGGTGCCTGGGCGCCACCTCCTCACCCTGAGAAAGGGAATTACGTCCACAATTTGGGTGGCCCAGTGGTCCCAGATTGTCATCACCTCCTGAACACTGTCGTGAAAGGTATGTAACAAGTTGTCCTCCTGCCAGGAAAGGAGGGAACACTTTCAGCTCAGGAGAGGGCCGGGGAGGGGCTGAGGGTGGGCCTGAGGGGCTATGAGTGACCTTGATCTTGTCTCCAAAGATGAGGTAACAGATGATGCTGCAGGTGAGGAAAGAGAATTCCTTCTGGATGGCCACAGGGGTGCCGGCCTGTGCTCTCAGATGCTGAGAAGGGAAGGGGCAGGAGCTGAGCGGGCAGGGCAGGACCTGCCAGAGAGGTGCGGCTGGCCTGCTGTGGCCATGGAAGCCTGGCCTCACCTCAAGGAATTCCTGGGTCAGCTGCTCCACCACGGGCTCCATGGAGCTTCGAATGCCCAGCAACAGGGCTGAGCGGGTGAGTTTCTTGTGGGCCTTCCAGAGCAGGGAGTAGTCCCCTAGGGACAGGTCCGGGTAGCCCTGAGATGCCAGCTTGTCTGCGGGAGGGCAGGGGGTGGAGGGTGAACACCGACCAAGGAAGCCAGGGCCCTGACCTCCTCCTGCCCCTCCTAGCTCCCCCAGGACGACCCCGGCCCTTACAGGACAGCATCTGAGGTCTGCCGGCAAAGTCCACCCACTTTCTGACCATGGCTTCCTCAATGGTCCTCTTGGAGTTCAGCACCACCACTTCTGGGGGACAGCCAGAGCAGGGCGTCAGCCGGGGGGGACCTGCTGCCCTCCGCGGCGGGGCCGAGAGGGAGAAGGCACTCACCCTGCAGCCCGAGGCGCAGCCTGTAGATAGGCCCGAATTTCTGGGTCAGGCCGAGCAGGTAGATGGGGAGGTTGGGCCGCAGCAGGTGCAGGAAGCCCGGGGCAAGAGGCGGGAGGTGGAGGCTCCTGCGCTTCCACTGGCCCCACAGCAGGCAGGCGCTGGCCAGCAGGGCCAGCAGCAGCAGCCCGAGCAGCAGCATGGCCAGACACCACGCAAGGTCCTCCAGAGCCCCTGTCGTCCATCCTGCTGCTCAGGCTATTTGGGGGGCTCCCTCGACACCCACCCTCAGGTCCCTGCCCACTGCCCCGCCCACAGCGTGACACATTTCTGGAATGGCACCAGCCCCCCTGGCCTTGGGGAGTCCACATTTCAGAAAACGGACCATCCATCAGGCAGGAAGGAAAGGAAATGCAACCCTGACCTTTTCTCTGGCAGCCGGAATCAGCTTTCTGGCTCCGTATCAGCCGTGCGGGCAGATGTGCCCACCCCTGCCTGGGCCTCCCCGTGCGCCACCCCGCCGGGACCAGTTTGCTGGAGTGATGTTTGTCTCTGCGAGAAAGGGCCGCCCTGCCTAGCACACACTCCAGGGCTGCCTGAAGAACAGAGTGTGGAGGAAGGGACTTGCACAGGGTTTCTGTTTGTTCGCTTTTAACTGACAGATAGCCTGACCGCACGGCCTGGCTGGCCTGGGGCCTCCAGTACACACCTGTAGTTCCAGGGCAACTCTTAATGGCGTCCCTTCACTCCCACAAGTGAAGGGTCCAGAAGACCAAGAAACGCATGGTCTCCGTCAGTTTGGAGCCCTTGCTATGCTGTCAGACGCTGCTCTAACGCTTATCCCCGCGCCGACTCGGCGCTGCGCAGCCGTGCTCTGCGTGCAGCACTGGCCGTGTCCCCACTTCATGGATGAAGAAACGGAGGCAAGACTGGCTCGCCCAAGAGCACAGCTAGAAAGTGGCAGATCCAGGATTCCAGCCTGGCAATCTGGCTGCAGAATCTATACCTTTAGTCACTAGGGGCACCTCTCTTTGGGTGCAAGGACAAGAGACCAACTTGCGCTGGTTTGAGGTAAAAATAAGAATGGTTATACAAATGCAGGGGTATCTCACAGAATCCAGGCACAGGGAAGCAGGGGAGAGGACTCACTGGGCTTAGAAAGCCAGGGATGGGGAACAGAAAAAGCCCTGGAGATGGGCTGTCGCTTCTCTGTCTGCTTTCACGTCCTCGCTGCAGTCAAGTTCCTTGCACTTCCAGGCACAGGCAGAACAGAACTGCCTCCAAGACCAGAGTCCAGCCTGGGGACAGTGTACATTCCCAGCACAACTGGGCATGACCCCATCAATTCCAAAGTCCCCAGGAAGGAGCTCAATTGCCACAGCTCTGTCAGGATTAGGGGGCCAACCCTATTTTGGAAGCCATAGCCATAAGGGGGTGGGTTCCACTGGAGCAAGTGGCTATCAGGGACCACTTTTGTGGGTAAGGAGGCAGTTGAGGGGCTTGGGGAGAGGCCATGCCAAAGATGGGTGGTAGGACTCAGTGAGAAGCCGGGGCCTCCCGGGCGGTTGGAGGGGCCCAAGGCCCATGCTGTCCCTCAGCTCTCCATCTCTGGCTCTGTAAACAGACCCAGTGCCCAGGGGGGTCCCTATCCCCTATCCCCTCAGAGCCTCACCCAGAGCACAGGATGTGCTGCTGGAGAGCCCACGTCAGATCCCGCCCGTGCCACCCGCTAGATTGATGAGTTCACTGCTGAGGTCCTGGTGGAAGAGGCTCAGCTCAGCCGAGATGCACGCCTGGGACTGGGAGGGAGAAAACAGGGTTGGGATTTCTGGGGTTGGCAGTGATAGCTGCCACCTTCTTCGTGGTAGACCTCTCAGACCATGTCTTGCCACAGCTGTAACTGAATCCCCGGCTCTGGCAAATGCGTTCATGTCACCACAATGCTGACCAGCTTTTGGGACAAAGATCTGATGGGCAACCACAGGGCCACGTAGGCAAGAGCCCCAGGGAACCTCTGAAATACTGGGAACGGTCAGAACTTCTCAAAGTTGCATGGAGTAAGAAGGAGCTCAATTTGAAAGGAGAGTTGACTGGAAGGCTGGTGTGCTTGTGGATCTCCCTTCATAAATCGACTCCAATTTTCTGGCCACACCCATCTCCTGCAGCCCACTACCAAACCCAAGTTCCAAACATGATGAATTACGTGCAGTGCCCCAAATGTGCTGTCCTGCCCCTGGCCTCTGGGCCATGTATATTCTCCTTCTGCCTCAAATGCCTTCATCTACCCCCACTTCTTGCTTCCTTCTCAGCCTTCAGAACCCCAGCTTAGATGCCACCTCCTCCAGGAAGCCTTCCCCACCCCTTCTGGCACTGCCCCTGACTAGGCAAGAGGCCCCACAGAACTATGCAACTCTCGGACGTCACGCCTTTCATAGAGGGCGGGGTCTGCCCGTCCTCATCTCTCCCGATGGCAAGCCCCTGGAGCCAGGTGGCAGCTGTATCTCTGGCACTTGACGCATGGCATGGCATGAAGCAAGAGTTGCATGAATTTCTGTTGAGTGATTGAATGGCAGGCTGTTGAACTGTCATGGCTTCCATCAAATCTAATCTCAGTTAACTTCTTTTTTTTTTTCTTTTGTTTTTTTTTTGAGACAGAGTCTCACTGTGTTGCCCAGGCTAGAGTGCCATGGCGTCAGCCTAGCTCACAGCAACCTCAAACTCCTGGGCTCAAGCGATCCTCCTGCCTCAGCCTCCCGAGTAGCTGGGACTACAGGCATGCGCCAC
>CAUYPO010124554.1:0-12677 GCA_963574435.1 Cheirogaleus major | reverse complement strand
ACGGTACAGCAATCTACATTTATTCAAATATAGTTAAGTTGTCTTCTTCTGGAACATCATCATAACTCTCCAAACCCCGAATTCCATCCTGAATTTCTTGCCACTCTATTTCCTTTAGAACCATTGGCCCCAATCTCTCATGTTGAGGAATAGAGCTCTCATGGGGCACATGAGAAGGGCTGCTCGTCTTCTTTACCGCTCTGTGACGAAATGCATGGGTTGTGCAGATACGCTGCATAGCCACGCCCATCACTAGGTCTTATTTTCGGGGTAGGTTATTGCGCAAATGCCTAGAAATCCTGCTAGGGCTTATTTTATGGGTAGGTCTTATTTTCAGGGAAACATGGTATATTTTACCACGATAAAAAATCCACAATGTCTGCCACATTGGTCTACTTTCCTTGGCTTCTAAGATTATGGTCTTCCGAGTATATTCTCTACTTATCCTGTTTTCTTTGCAATGTTGGTCTGATTGTGTTGCAGGCATCACATGACGTACATGTGACACATTCAGGAAAAAGTCATACATCTTCCCAAAGGGTCTTTCCTTGACTCTGAGGACTGTGCACATCCTGGAGGGGAACTACACTAGCCTAAAGGAGGAGCTTGCATCATTTTAGTTCCTCCAAACTGAGGAGCACACTTATTTTTTGTTATGGTTGAGAAAAAAAAATCCTGACAGTTATCTGGTATTGATTGAGTTTGCCTTTATATTTGTATGTGTGCGTTTCATTTAAAAGCACATATCTAGGTTTATATTCTTTATAGAGATCTTATACAACTATAAAACCCAGAATGTACATAGATATAAAAAACTACAAAAACGTGTATAAAACCGACAACACTAATGTGGCAGATGCTGTTTTGCAAACACAAAATAGATGTTCTCAGTGTGCACAGAGCCTCAACTTTGCAATTCTTTTCAGTTTGTGATGCCCATCCAGACATACGATCTGGTGTGACTCACTTCTCCTACTGCGTCTCTTACATGCAGGGCTGCCAGCTTGGCATTTGCAGAGCACGTGGGACGTCACCTGGCCTTCGGCTGGCCTTCTTACATCTCCCTCTGCTGTTTTGTTATGAGCTGGTGATCAATATAAGGCTTAGGAACACATAAACCCAATGGAGGCCCTGAACATGCTGCTAAGAATTTCACCCAGATGTTCCAGAACAGGCTGATGAATATAGTTGTAGTTTATCTTTGAAATGAAAACACAAACTTAAACATTCTCATTGAAGACATTCAGACTCCCTAAGAATGTCTATGAACTTCCATGGATTCAAAATCCCTGATGTCGGATATGAGGGTGACCTGGCTGCGACATTTGTCACCCATTGATCGTCAGGGTTGATTCGGCCGATCTGGCTGGCTGGGCGGGTGTCCCCTTCCTCCCTCACTGATCCACGTGCGTCCCTCCCAAAGCTGCGCGCTCGCTTGAGGAGGACGCCCTTCCCCGCTAGAGGAGGACCGGACTTCGGTCAAGGGTATACGAATAGCTGCTCCCCTGCTAGAACCTCCAAACAAAATCCTTGATGTCCCAGAAAGAATACAGGCCTCACCTTCAGGAGAAGAGGTTGACTTCCCTCCACTCTGCCTAAGCAGCATCCTGAGGGGCTAAAGAGAGTTCTGTTGCTGGGCCTGCCCCTTCCTCCTCCTGCCTGTGAGGCCCTTGGGCCATGCTTAGGGCCACCCGCTCCACATCTCTGACCCTCCGCCAGTCCCGGGCCCCATCCCACCAGCCATGCAGGGCTTCCTGGACAGAGAGACGGTGAGAGGGCTTAGGCATGTGTCAAAATCGTTTATGACAGTTCCATATTTTCCGACTGACATGACAAAGACCCTCTCTTCCACAGAACATAAACGAAGCACCGCAGGTCATCCGTCACAACAGGTTACCTGGTCTGGCCGGTCCCATGTTTGCAGCGCCCTGCGCAGGAGACGTGCTGGAGGCAGCACCCTAAAAGGCCTCGGGAAGGGAACACCCCACACAACCCAGGGGAGAAATCATAGAAAAGGCAGTGGTGGTTTAAGAAAAAGGTCCCTGGCGTCCTGCCAGCCTTGGACAGAGCTCTCAGTCCTCGGTCCACATGGAGCCTCCGGGTTCTCAGGGGCGGGTGGGCTCGGTGGGGACGGGCGCTGGGTTTTCTCAGCTCGCTGTTCCCAGCACCCACGGCCCTGGTTACAGCCTGAGGCAGAAAGGGAACGTGTTTTCTTTTTAACATTCACTAAAATTAACACACACATAGTACGGGTAAGAGAGAGTCTACACATAATGTTTCACACACTTTAAATTCTTATAAGAAATATTTATTTTATAATTAATCTCCATGTATCATGACTTTTCCCCATTTATCATGTTTTATCTATTAAAAATTTTCAGGCTTTTCCTTTCCTTTAGTTGCAACGTGTTTCTATATGGATATTTATATTCGATTTGCCTGGTTTGTTGCTAAGTCAGCGTGTGCCCAGTCCATAGCACTCTGACCGTGTGACTCGTTCAGACCACGTGGAGCCAGGGAAACAGAGCAGAGGGAACATCCGAAGAGCGGGCTCTGGCCCTTCCCCAGCCTGCCGAGCCTGGGGGAAGGGTATTTCTCAGGGCCTCTCCCCAGGCCGGGGTGTCTAGCTGAGCTTTCTTTGCCATTGCTTCACCCAAAAGCTGCCCCTGCCCCCATCAGAGGCTGAGGAGTACTTCAGGGCTGGCCCTACCCTCATCAGTTCCCTGTCTCTGTCCCTAAATTTCACTGCCAAACCCATTTCCTTACCTTGTCTTCTTAAACTCCTTCCTATCTCCCAGGCCCTCGTACTTTCAATGATCCCCAGTAGGAATGACTTGTGGATTTAGTGGATACTAAAGCTAGAATTCTGAGAAGAAAAATAGAAGCAAATTCAACTACAGTAAAATATCAAATTTGGGGGTTGGGGGGTTCGGGCACAGAGAACAAGACACCAGAGTATGGTGCTCTGACCTGCTGAGTGCTTCGAACTGGAAGAAATCGGCGGAAGGACTCAGAAGCGTCCTCGCAGAACCAAGGACTTCCTAGTCTTCTCTTGCCTCCCCAACCCCCACGGCCCTCAGCACAGGGAGGGACTCTCTTTGGAATTTCCTTATTTGACTAAGGAGAAGAGAAAAGACTGAAAGTCATCTCCATCCTACTAGACTTTTATCTATTCTTCCCGTGACAGCAGCACCTAGAGGTTACCCGGTAGACTTCATCTACCTGACAAGGCAACCTCTGTGGCAGTGCCATTTGTCCCTCACCTTTCCCTAATTGGCCAGCCCCATTCATTTCCTACCAGAATCATTTGCCAGGTACTGTCTCCCTCCCGGGCCATTCAATTCCCCTAGTAATCATTCACAAGTCCTCAAATTGCCTACACTTCCCATATCTCCCTCTCCCCTAGCAGAGGGTGTATAAACCTCAACCACCTGGCCCTTCTGTGAGTCTCAAATTTGCAGGACTCCTATGTCCATGTGTGTGATAAATTTGTATCTCTTTTTTCCTGTTAACATGTCTACTATCAATTCATTTCGGCGGACTGAGACTCAAACCTTCAGAGGGGAAGTTTAAACTTCACTACAGAGGGATTTCTACTCATTCGTGTCTCCTGAGCTTTAGTGGCAGGTGAATTCAATGACCAGCATCCACCAGAGTCTTTTTTCTCTAAATAGAATGAAGTGGATTTCCAGCTCAAAACAGAGTAGCAGGCATGTGTGGACGGAGGGAGGAAGAAGAAAAAGGAGGCTCCTGAGAGTCAAGAAATTCCACCCCTTTCTTCTACAGCAGGCGGCGAGACTGCAGGAGCCTGGCCTTCCTTGCTGACTGCCAATGATATCACCAGACAACTTCCCGTAAACACGACTGACCGTGTGGTGTTCTCAATTATTGACAGTTTGCAATTATACTTCACACATCCCAGCATGGAGTTTGGCCTTGGTCCTTCTCCCAGCCTTGATTAGGCATCCCTTCAATAAGATATTCCGGGCAGAGCATTCCTTGGGGGATGATTGTACTTCACAGGCCTTTGGCCTCATGTTTCGGAACGTCAACTTACATCATGCAGAATGGACCAAAAATGCATTCTCTGTGGGCTTTTATCGCTTAGAAGCTTTCAGAACTAGCCTCAGTCCTCAAATGCAATATTTCTCGATTCCCACCCCCGAGCTGGACCAAAATAGAGCCTTCCCTCAACCCATGAAGCACATGCACATTTTGCTTCATAAACCAGAGGAGAGTACGTTGCTGGGAAAATCTGAAATCGTCCAAGCTGTCAGGACAAGAAGCTAAGGAAACAGAACTTCGGACTTAACAAGCATCTTCTTGGCCCCCATGGCAAAGAGCTTGGGGAGGAGTTGGTGACAATCACCCACACAGCTCTTGAGCAGATCTCCAGTTTCCAGATGGGGAAAGTCCCCAGAGAGTCGGAGGCTGTTGACACTACTGCCAAGAGTGGTCCTGACTTGGGCTTTGAGGATGAAACAAAAGCTTCCTTCCTCCAAGTAGTTCTTCTCTGAAAGTCTCTTGCTGGCTTCCGTGGTAGAGAGCGACATCAAGTCATGATGTAAGGGTAGGGGAAAGAAAACTAGTACAAACCCCAGCTGGTAGGGACAAAGGAGGAGGTCAAACCCTATTGCCTAGAGAGTAGGCTCATCACTGGCCCCTCTGTGTCCAAACTTTGTGACCTTCCACAGGTTACTTAAACTTTTTGCACTTCAGTTTTCTCATTTGTAAAATGGGATGACAATATCTTTTAAAATGTTATGTTATCATGAAAATTAAATAATATTATGCATATGAATCAGTCAGTATACCCCGGCCCATAGAAAGTAGCTTAGTAAATAATAGCTGTTGGTAGTACTGCTGTACCAAAACAAGAAGCTGTAAACTGTGGAAGAGTCTTAGAAGTATTGGGTCTTAGATTGGAATAAACCTTAATGGTCATCTAGTGCAACCAAGTTCAAAATCCCTGCCATGAGAAGGCACTGGGCTTCTCTTGCCCTCTCTGCCCTGCCCAGGCCTTTTCCTTTCCAAGCAGCCATTTTTTCCACATACTCAGGATAAAACCACAGGCTTGGATCATCTTCCCCAAGCTTGAGAAGGTTACCCTTTTGTAGGCCAGGAGTGTGGCTCTCATGGCTTTATGTACCAGGTTTTTCCCAGAACTGTTACAATATGCCCAGTCTTTATCACATTGTAGGAGTTCAGAATACTCCTCCTCAAAATATGCCTCTTTCACATAAGGGTTATTTTGAGCTGATTATTTTGAGAAACTGCAAACACAAGAGAGGCTCTAGAATCAGAGAACTTACCTTTTTGTATAGGAAATATACATCTATAAAGAAAATCTCCATTTGTAAGAGTGTCTCCCTCTCTGTATCAGGAAGAAAAGGACTCTAAATCACTAGACACTCTTATCAATGGAGAAGGCACCAACTTAAATCTGTATAACAAAACTTACCCTTGTTTACCATGCTTTTCCTTATAACTTTTCCATTACTGGCCTCCCTACTACACTTCTGTCTTAGTCCATTTTCAGTTGCTTATAACAGAATACCTGAAACTGGGTAATTTATTGGAAGAATTAATATTGTTAAAATATTGATTCTGCCCAAAATAATCTACAGATTCAATGCAATCCCTATCAAGATATCAATGACATTCTTGACAAAGAAAAAACAATCCTAAAATTTATATGGAACCACAAAAGACCCCAAATAGGCAAAGCAATCCTGAGTAAAAAGACCAAAGCATCACACTACCTGACTTAAAAATGATGATGAATATGATGTGCTCACATGATGTTGGCAGGAGACCTTACTTCCTTACTTCTTGAGCTCACCACAGTCTGCTTGAATATCTTCATATGTCAGAGGCTTTCTCCAGAGAGAGGACAAGGAGGGAAGCCAAAGCCTTCTGTCAGGTAGCTTCAGCAATCTTACACCACTGTGCTATAGCGTGGATGTTTGTCCCCTAAACTTCATGTTGAAATTTGATCCCCAGTGTTGGAGGTGGAGCATAATGGAGGTGTTTGGGTCATGGGGGTGGATCCCTCATAAATGGCTTGGTGATCTCCTCTGTGCCCTCCTTGTAGTAATGAGTGAGTTCTCACTCTATTAGTTCCCTAGAGACCTGGTTGTTTAAAGGAGCCCTGTACCTCCCCCAACCCCCTCTCGCTTCCTCTCTTGCCATGTGGTCTCTGCACATGCCACTCCCTTTGGCCTTCTGCCTGGAGTGAAAGCAGCTTGAGGCCCTTATCAGAAGCAAATGCTAGGGCCATGCTTCTTGTACAGCCTGCAGAACCATGAGCCAAATGAGTCTCTCTCTCTCTTTTTTTAAATAAATTACCCAGCCTTAGGTATTGCTTTATAGCAACACCAAATGGACTAAAACACCTGATGTTAACCTTGTCCTATTCACTAGCAGTGAGTCACTAAGTCATGCACATACTCAAGTTCTCTCTTTTGAAAGGAAGGGTGTGAAAGAATTTGGGGACATATTTTAAAACCACCAACCCATTATTTGCAAAATCACCAAGGACTGGGGAGGGTCCCAAGCCTCTGACTTACCCAGTGTTTCTGAAGTTACATAAGTCAAAATGGGCTGTTAGAAAAACAGCCCCCCAAATCTCAGTGGCTTAACAGTATAAAGTTTTATTTCTCACTCCTACCCTAACATGGGTTGGAAGAGGGGCTCTGTTCATTGTCACTCAGGGACTGAAGGTGATGGGGGCTTTGTCATGATTGTCAAGGCAGGAAAGGGCTACAGTGAATCTCATGCTGTTCACAAAGCTTCATCCTAGAAGTGACACATCACACAATGTATTGGCCAAAGCAAGTCACATGGTCTGACTTCAAAGGAAGACTAGGGGCTATGATCCTACGTGTCTGGAGGGTGGGGAACCAGAATACTTCCTATGATAACATATAGTAATGATGATTATTGCCTCTATTTGACCCTACTTGGTGGTATTGCAGTTAACGGGAGAAAAAGAATCAAAGTGCAAGAGCAAGCTTAAAACATTCCTTGTGTGATTTCACCAGGTTCTCTCAAGGAATGATTGTTCTTAGAAATACTTTACATCTCTTTGACATTCAGGTTGGCCTGCACCCAGGCTCTAGAGCAGACAATACAGGAGAATGAGGTTTTTCTTCCAGTTCTACCCACCTCAGCCCTCAAGTCTCCTCTCACAGAATGGCAAGAAGGGCCTGAGCCTTGCAAATGCAATTGGTGACTAGTAATTTTAAGCATCCTATCATTTTCTACTCATGCTATAGTCACTGTGATCCCAGTGATTAGAAGATATTTACTCCAAATCTATGTGTTTTGTTCTTTGCCCCTTATCCCTAGAATTCCTAAGAGTTTCAGCAATAATTAATGACTCATTAATATGTTAAGCACCCACCATTATTATGTATTAATGCAAAATTTAAAATGATGGGCCTGTTTTGGGGGCATTGGCAACCCTGTCCCTGCTGGGAGCAGTCACTGGGCTCCAGTGAGGGGAGGCTGTGCATGCTCTGGCCCCCCAGTTGTACTGGTGTCATTATTACGAAGCACCCACAGTCCAGCCTTGAAAACTGCAGCTTAGAAACTGTGGAGGCCTGTTTCCATTCAACTTGGCCTGTACTCCAAAAAGACATAGTGAATATAGGGGCAGAGTCTAAAATTTTCAAATTATGAATTTTCATCATATTCTAAAATACAAATTGCTAAAGCAGGAGAAAAGTATTTCCCTCAAAACCAAGCTCCTACTCTAACATCCCTGTGAGGGCAGCCAAGCATGTGCAACTGGGAGAAAGGATTCCCTAGACAGAGACTGGCCCTTTGATAAAAGAGGACAGTTACCCACTTGGGGCTCTGGAGTCTGTCTGCCCTGGGTTAGCATTCGGCTATGCCCCTGAAAAGCAAAATGTTTACACATTTTGTAACCTCAGCTTCCTCTTTTTGAAGAATAAGGATAATGATAGTTCTTATCCCAAAAGGGTTCCTGGAAGAAGTAAAAGGAATAATGCATGTAAAATATTTAGCATCAAACCTAATATGCATAGTAGTTAATACCCAAGAATTTTAAGTCATTAATTCTAATTATGCTTTCCCACATCACTTGGCATTTTTCTGCACAATTTCTTTGTTTCTTCCATACCAGTGGGCAAGGGTTCAAGTACACACTACATAAGTGTGAATATCACCCAAAAGATGTAGGGAGGGAATCCATTGTCATCATCATCCTAACATAGTCTAAACACCAAGCAAATGGAGTTGAGTTTATTCCCTCCACTCCTGTAGATAATGGTCCACATTGGAATTCTGCTCAAAGTGCAGAGTTGTGCGTTTTATGGGGAAATGAGGGAAAAGGTATCTCTTACGTAAAGATGGGGGCCAGCTGGGAGCAGGGCAAATAGGTAAGGTAGCACAAAAATTTTGCTCCCCTCATTCGAGTAGTCAGAAAAAGTCCAGCATGGAAAGGAGTCTCAGAGTCTGCATCTGAGACTGAGATAGCAGAGGGGATTCAGCAAGTGACACAGCCCCACTCTGTCCAGCTGCAGTCACTGAGTGCTGTCCCCAGCAGGGTAAAAAAAACACTGAGGCTCAGTTTGGGGCAGGAGGGTAGAGGTGCAGCCCTTACTCCCACCTCCACCATATCTCGTGGACTTTTCCACTTCCCATGTATATTACAGGCACCTGCGAGGCCCTGATCAGCAGGCAGACCCAGATGCACGGCCAGAACCCTGCCCTGCCCTGATCAGCTTCCCCTAGTGCTGCCAGCCCTAAGGCACACCAAGGCAAGCCTCCGGGGGCTGAATCTAAAAGGCCAACTATCTACCTCGGGCTCTATCATAAAGCTGCGTATTTGGCACCCACGCCGCCCCCCCTCCACACACACACAGTATTTTTCACCAGAAAGCATAGAATCTGTCTTTCCAACTTTCTTTCCCTAACGAAACTATCATGTCCAGGTGTTGTTAGCTGACTATTAGCTATACAGTAATCATGAGAAAATGAAGATTTTATGTGTAGATTTGTCTGTAAGAGAAGTTGGAGAAACCAACCAGGAACTGACACGTTTGTTCCTGTGCTTTTGCCTGACCTGCGTCCTCGTCCACTGCCTTGGCTCCCCTTCATGGAGTCTGCTGAACCTCACTTGTGGAAACACTGTGGTTCTTCTATGCAGTGCTGTGTAGTTCCTGGATGAGTTGGGGTGCAAGACTTTTGACAGTCACATCGTTTGCAGGGACGGCTGCCTCAGCGGTGCACAGTGGGGAGGGGGAGCACACCCTAGAATGTCGGAGCCGCTGCCACTCCTCCAAGGCGCTTACTCCCAATTCCCTTCCTTTCCCTCTGCCCCAGAACCTCACAGTCTTGCGCCGTCCGATTAATGAAAATCCACAGTTATGCACACCAAGGAGAGATGAGACACAGAAATTAACAACATTTTGTCCCAGTTGTTTTGTTCTGGAAAGTTGAGCTTAGAGAACAACTCCTCTCCTGGGCTACCACAGCATCCTAGAAAGCCACAGATGTGTTTGCAGGGGTGTGATGGTGAAGTTCACGTGTTAGCTTAGCCAGGATGTGTGTACCCAGCTATTTAATCAAACGCTGATCTAGCGGTAGCTGTGAAGATATTTTGTGGTGTGGTTAACATCTACAATAAGTTGATTTTAAGGAGATTACCCTCAAGCATGTGGGTGGGCCTCATTCAACCAGTTGAAGTCCTTAGAAGCAAAGACTGAGGTTTCCTGGGGAGGAAGAAATTCCGCCTCCAGAATGCAGCATCAAGTCCTACCTACAGAGCTGCCACCCTGCTGCTGCAGGGCTGTGGCCCTACTGGGCACCATCTCCTGTAGCTTAGTGTCATTTATTGTTCCATGTTCAGAAAGGACCCCTGTTTCATCCAGAAACCAAACATGCCCTGTGGTCAGTCCCATCTCAACCTGCCAACCACCCCTCTATGAAGCTGTCCTTCTGACCATGTTGTCATCAACGAATAGAGGACCAGGTTGTCACTGTGCAGGCTGCAAGATCTGCTGACGGCTCACTGCTGACCGGGCAGGGGTGTCGGCTCTTAAAGTGCTTCTTTTCTGTCCGATCACCACCTTTGGTGAGGTGAGGGATGACCGGGGGCCAGGGGGCAGCAGAGGCAGGCGTGGGCCCAGCTCTCATGTTCACTGCCCGTGTGTCCTCGGGCCTCGGCCTTGTCCCCTGTAACGTGGGGTAGCAACAGTAAGATGACCCACCTTGCAGTGTTGCCATGCAGCTCCAAGAAGTAAAGGCGAGTAAAACATGTTGAGAACTATCAAGAAAAATAACAGAGGCTAATATTAATAATTAAAGAACTGAATCATTTTGACCACTTTCCATCTGTCCAGCAGTAAATCCCACATAGCAAAACTGTTGAGAAAAAAATTGTTTCCGAAACTGCTGCTGAAAGTAAGGAGTGGAATCTTGACACATGCATGTGGAAACGTAAGGTCTGACCCGCGACTGCCCTCAGACTTCCAGGACCCCTGACAGTCGGGGGGGTGGCTCGGTGCTGTGGCCTCCCAGCCCCACTTTCTACCCTGGCTGGTGAAAGAAGGCACGTGGGAAGGAACAGACTGCATCAGTCCATTCATTTGGGAGGCCAATCCCTCCTCTAGAGTTTCTCCTTTGATTTTCAGCCTTTTTCATTGAACCCAGCACAGGCTCTGTCGTGCACTGACTTTTGGGTAGGAGCTAAGTCACTGACTTACCGGAATCTGTCTCTGCCAACACAGGTGCCTGCAACAACCTGCCCGTGGACAGTTACTTACAGCGTTCACCTCCGGCTGACACCACGTTTAGGGCTTCAGGGGAATGAGAACATCGGCTAAGGGCGGTTGAGATCAATGCATTTTGCCCCACTCTGCTCAGCTGGAAGAAGTCTGTTCTCTGCCGCACAGCGCCTCCACCTCAGGACAGGGACCCGCGGCTTCCAGCCTGGGCTCTTCCCGACCTCTGCTCGGCTGCGAGACCCTCTACCTGCTCTCAGATCACGAGAGCACGTGTGGAGCAAGAGTCCAGGGCCTGCGGTCTGAGCCGTAAGAAGCCCCACTCTCATGGGTGGAACCCAGGTCTCTTCCCCACTGGTGCTGACTTCCTTCCAGGGCCTCTGCTTCCCCTCCTGAGTGAGGGTGGCATGACTCTCCTCTGTGTGCGTAGAGATCTTAAAACCCCTGTGAACAATGCCTGATATACAGCAGAAGGTTAATAATGTTGCCATTCTTGTTTCTCCAATAACATGAGCCAATACAAGCAAAGACGGAGGAGGCAGGCTAGCGTCACAGCGAGATGGCCGGTGCAGGAGGGACAGGGCTCACACTCATGGGGCCTTGTGATCTGCCTGGGATTCCCTCCCAGTTCGTTAGGACAAAAGGGAAAAGCCTACAGTTTAGAAGTAAAGCAAAGGTAAGAATCTTTGGGTTTTCTGATTAGGGACGAAATGACTGAAATGTGGCTTCTTCTGCCAGCAGCTGTGTCCAGTCATTGTGCTGGGAGGCCAGGGTAGCTGGCACGCCCCGGGTGTTGGCCTCCGTCTTTGGCATTTGACTATAAGCCGCACTGAGAGAAGCCAGGCTGCAGGCAGCTCTTCTCTGTCTTGGAAGCCAAGACGGCGCCCTTGGGTGGGGTGCTTTGTCGGAGCCCTCATCGCGCCGAGAGCGGCCCCCTGCAGATGCAGCACCCAGAGGAAGGCGAGACACGAATGCTCATCCCTCAGGAGGAAAAGGGCTTTGCAGTCGTACAGATTTGGGTTCCAATCCTGGATCTCCCTTCTTAGATGTGCAGAACGTCTCGCTAACCCTCAGTTTCCTTCTCTGTACACTGGTCACTAACAATGCCTTCCTCAAGGTTATGGAGGGGACCCAGCAAGAGCACCCAGCGCAGGGCAGGTGTTGGGTGGGCATGAGCCTCAGCACCCTGCCCTTCCTCATTTATTTACACGTGAGCACACAAGGCCAGCAGCGATTCTTCCAAAACTAGGCACCTAGCAAGAGGCGCAGCTGCGAAAAAACACTGCAAGCTCAGACATCCATAGTCTTCAAACCAAACCACATCCCCCTTCCCCGAGACTCCACGTGTCGCTTGAAAGAGGCCCTCTCCCCTCTCCTTTATTTCAAGGAAGAACTTCCAGGTTTAGTGGAATAAAAATCGTACGAAGTGTTTTGGGAGTCTAATAAAAATGGGATGAATTGAAAAGTGAAGATTTAGATGGCATCCAAAATTTTCAGCCCTGCCCTTCCAGCCCTGCGCTGGTAACCCTGTGGGTGGGGCGGGCCTGGGGCAGGGCGTGGTGGGGCCCCCCCAGCAGGCTGCAGGGGTGAGTTCATGGAGGAATCATTAGGTTCCTGAGAGCCGGAGGGTCGCCAGGCTGTCTGCAGCGGCAGGCAGCATTAGCATGTCCCCGTCCTGACATTGCTGCAGGGGAAAGGAGGTGTAAGTCCCTGCTGCAAAAGGAGAGGACACAGATATGACACAAATGGAGAAAGAGGAATAAAAACGACTGTGAGACCTGCCTCTGGCGTGGGTTTGCCACCTGCCAGCAGTTCCTCAGATGTCTCAGGGCCTCTGTTTCCCCACCCAGGAAATGAGAAGCTCAGACCCCATGGATGGTTTCTAGGGTTTTGTTTGTTTTTCAATTTTGTTTTAGCAGCAGAACC
>CAUYPO010124548.1:0-19131 GCA_963574435.1 Cheirogaleus major | reverse complement strand
TCTCGTCGTCACAAAAAAAGTCTTTAATGGAGTACTCGAAGGTCGAGAATAAAACTGATGCTTTTTACTTCTCCCACAAGTAAATCCTTAAGTGAAATCAGCAGTTTTATTTCCCTGACGTGCGTGGCGATGATGAACCAGCGACTCCCACCTCTGTCTAGCTCCGTCCTTGACTGCGCTAAGGCACCAGCGGGTTCTGCTGGGCCCACCTCTGTCCCAGCGGCGCAAGTGGCAACCCAGCAGAAAAGGCAAATAGTGCCTTGGTGTGACTGTGAGAACAGTTCTGACTCTGTAGACCCCTCGACGGAGATGAGGGGTCCCCTAGAGGCCCTTGGGGTGTACTCTGGGAGCTACTGTTGTAAGGTACAGTCTTAGCTGCCTCCTTATCAATTTAACCGTAACTCTTCAACACTCTCAGAGAATCAGGATTACCCTGCTGTAGCGACCCCCTCTCTGCCCCACCCCCCCCGGTCTTCTCCAGGACCCTGCGGACTCCCCTCAGCCCGATTCTGCCCCAGCTGCCCCCGTTTGGTGCCAGGCCTTCCCGTGCCAGGGCAATGGGCGGCTGTTGGAAGAGTCACCCTGAAAGCCCCAATACCTCCCCTAGGACCAAGCTGGGAAACCCCATGTCTTCCTCTTGGCTCCTTTTTGTATTCATTGCTTCCCAGATTTTGAAAACATATCTACCTTGTTATTTATTAATTCATTAAACATTTACTAGGCACCCCAATGCAGTGCTCCCCGGGTGAGTTACCTTTGAGCCCTGTTCTTTAGAATGGACAAGATGTGCCCAGGCTTTCCGGGCAAAGAAAAATTAACTCTTTCCCCTGAGAAACTTTATTTTAACCAGAGTTTAATTATTAGCATATATTAGCCTAATTATTAATTACAGTTTTCTAATGAGGGAAGTTTTCAGGGACAAGTTTTCCACTGAAGTTTCTAGGCAGTTTGCCCCAGTAAGAACTTCACTAAGAACCCAGGCAAAAAATTTTAAAATGAAGACAGCTCAACAGGGAAAAAGAATTTCCCCTGAAAGCGGAAAAGCTGAGTTTTCCTACTTTGCTCTCCCACCTGGGCTCTCTCTGCTGCCCTCTTGGATCCCGGTTGTGGATGGAAACAGGCCAGCTCTGAAGGGTCTCAGCCACATCTCTCTGGCTGTGAACACAGAAGTGCGTCTAGGGCACACAGAAGATACTACCAAGGAGGAAGGGCTGCCTGGTTAGAGAACAAAGCTTGACTGTGTGACTCTATCAGGGGAGGTTCAGCTGCAAGAAACAGAATCACAGCTAAGAGTACGTGAAACACAAAGACATGTAATTATCTCCCGTCACAAGGAGTTTGGTGGGATAGAGCCTTAGGCATGATGCAGTGGTCCATTGAGGACCCAGGCTCTTCCTCTCCTCCCTCTCTGCCCTTTCCTGTGTGGATGGTTAGTCCTGGGCTTGCTGCCCTGCGTTGGCACAGCTTCCAGTGCCCCCCCCATGACCCACTCCCATGGGGAGAAGAGAGCAGTGGCTTCTCCTTCCCTCGGCCCTCAGGGAGCAGACCCCGTGGGTCTCCAGCGGTCTCCCGCGATGTGCCAGTGGCCAGCAGTGGGTGCACGCCACCCTCCCACCTGTCCCGTGGCAGGTGAGGGAATGCTCACTCAGCTCAGGGCCCACCTCCCTTGGCCTGCAGCAGCCTGAACAGGAGTGGGGTTTTCCGAGCTGAGAAGGGCAGTGACGATTGCCGCAGGAAGGCACTCGGTGTGTGGCAGCTCCCGAGTCAGGAGGCAGGAGGCGGTTCTCATCACGGCAGCCCACCGCCGTGGCCGCTGCTTGGGAGCTAACAATCACCCACACCCCCGAGAGCAAAGGAGGGCCCCTCCCAGCTCCACCGCACAGACGAAGGCAACCCAGAGTAGCAAAGCGCCTTTCCTAAGATCAAACCCAGGTCCTCCTGAAACCAACCTCCGTGCTCTTAGCCCTTCCTCCCCATTGAGAACGTTATGGAGAAAATGAAAGAATCAGCTACACGGACCTCGGGCTGGAGGTCCCTTAAATGGATCCATTCTATCCCCGAAATTATATTGCTGTAACCAACCACCACGACACAAAAATGGAACGCACTTGTTCCTGCCACTATTAGGTACACAAATGAATATGGAGACACAGATGGCTCTGAGTATTTTGAAGAGAAACACAATGTACAGAAAAGAAGCCAAAGCCCTGTACTCACAGTATTCAACAGTTCAAGCATTGAATTTGTCGAGCAGAGCACAGCCTTTTGCCTGGAAGTGGCAATCTTTGAGCAACAGTAGTTGAAAGGCAAAATCTCTCCACAGAGGAGGAAATTTCTCACTGAGATCTTTATATAGCAACAGAATGCTTAATAAGGTGAAAAGCCAGAGAGATGATAGATTAGATCAGAAGGATGGACGGATGGGTGGCCGCACACAGACATACAGGACATTAGCGTCACTTCCTATTTACCTACCCAAAACATCGGGCAAGAACAACCCTCAGATGGAAAGTGGATGCTCTCAGGGAACCTGAGGGTATCGAAACTTTTCCACGGCCCTGAAGCCAACTTGCCGCGAGGGGTTTTCTTGGGTCAGCTCATTAGCAAGATTCTTGGTCACTTTCAATAGTCTCCAGCCAGGTTTGGAATACAGAGAGTAACGAGAACGAAGGTGAGCAAACATTCTAATCTGTGCATCTGAAGGTAACTCAGCCAGCCTCACGGGAAACTGCAACCTGTGAGGACGCCGCATCCGGATGCCTGGGTCCATCAAATGCACGCCATGCCCCCCAGAGGCACCCGCGCCTGGAGGTGTACTTTAAACTCACTAACTCCTCCGGGAGAGACATAAACAATGCTTAGTATCTTAGTAAGTCTCTGCCTACGAAGGGCAGAGACAGAAAGTAGAATCGGTGGCTTTAGGTCCTTGTCACTTCAGAAATCACTCAGGAGGCTGGAAACTTTCCTATCTTGTTGCAAGAGCAATAATTCCTGGGGTCTTGCTTATGCAGAAATGGGCAGGGGGTAGGGCAGAGGGTAAAACTCACCTGTTGGCTACAATGTACCCGATGATTCTGGTGAAAAGCACACTAAAGGCCCTGACTTCAGGATTACACAATTCATCCACGTAATTAAAATACCCGTACCCCCTTAATAATTTGAAATAAAAAAATAAATAAATGAAATAAAGGTAAAGTTATGGGTGATGGGAACCAAACCCCAAAGGCGTAGCACAGGGAGTTTACTGGTTTGACAAATAGACACTGGGGAGTGACGGCCAGCCCGGGACTCACCTGCGTCCAGGTGCTCGGCCCCCTGCGCTGACTCCGGCTTGGCCAGACCCTGGTGTGGGCAGCGTGGACTGAGAGTGGAGAGAGGTGGGGTGCAGCAGAGGAAACCCCAGGCCAGAGAGAGCAGGGCACACCTGCAGGAAACGAGCACAGGCAGGAATTGTGGACGCTCCTGTGCGGCTAACAGCCTCCGTCATCCTTGCGTCTCAGATGAGGAAACTGAGACTCGATACGTCAGGAGATTTGCTGGGACATGGCAGAGCAGAAGCTCAAACTGCTGGAGCTGTTCCTGGATCTCTTGTAACTTAGTTACCGAGGATGCCTCGGAACAGCCAAGGGCGGGCAGGGAAGTGGGCACCTCTGCACGGCCTGGCCCCGCTCCCTCGTCGTTTATTAATAGATAAAGAAGCCGTAGCTCAAGGAGGGACGTGGCTGGTCTCCTAACTCTCCTCTAACAAGGGGATTTCAAACCAAGCGTCTCTCATACTCAGCCGGCCCGTGTGTCTCCGAGTTGTTTCAGAACTCTCCAAGGACATGTCTTCACGAGACGTCACTACATAGTTGCCCGGGACGCCACTTCCAGGAGGCCTGACCGCCTGCCCCACCCAGAGCCCACAGACCCGGGCAGATGTACTGACTCCGGCCACCGCACGTCTGTGCAGCTTCCCCATGCCCCTCCCAGAACAGCAGGGCGGGGAGTCACCTGTCTGAAGCCGCCTCCTCTGCTTCTCCATGGGAACCAGCTGGAGACCTTCCCAGGGTCCCTAATGAAGCGGCTATTTTCATAATAAGGTTCTCGGGAGCAAGTGCAGGGAGGGTGCTCTAAAGGAAAGGCCAGAGTGGGATTTTGGCAAAGTAGCGGAAGTCTCCCTTGCAGTGTGAGGACTGAAGCCAATTAGCGCCCGAGCGGCTCAGGGGCTGAGACACGGGCCCCAAACTGAAACATCAGCAAATTCTGTGTAACTTGTTAAGATAAAGGATCTCATTTAAGGCTAGAGAAGACTTTTTCCTCTCTTGGTCACAGAGTCTCCACGGATAGAATCATTTTCGGAAAGCCGGTAACAAGAAAAAATTTTCCGTGGTTCTCCCATTCCAGAAATGCACTCAGTGACTCGATTTTTTTTTTTTTTAAAAAAAGACATATTTAAGATACAATAAGGAGCTTCAAATATTTTTAGATATCATGAGATGTTGGAGAAAGTGGGAGTGTGAGAAAAGCAAGTGTCTCATGCTGAACCCCATGAAAAACACCCTTATAATAAGAAGGCCAGCAAGATTGTTGCCATGATCAAATAGGTATTAAAGCATCAGGAGAAATGTACAATTTAACTTATTTGTGGAGTGCATATTCAAAATTTCCATTCAAAAAGTCATTTAGCACCAGTTTCATATGCTTTCGTTTAAATTTTTCTAGAAAAGCCAAAATCTCTTTTACCCATTTGGTCTCTTATCCTCCCAAATTTGTTGGGCATATGAAAAATTTCTACCCAGTTCCAGAAATGTGTTTGGATTCCAGTCTTAAGAAGAAAGAGAAAATTGCCCTTTTTTGAGAAACTTTGTCCTGTGAAGACATTTATTACAGAATTATAATATGCCCACTGCATTTTCATTGCTGAGCAAGGCACACAGACTCCTAAGTACTATTTACACTGCTGAAAATAGGTTGTGCAATTCCCAGGCATGTTATGGTCTGCCTTGTATATGTAGGAGGTTTGCTGTTGTGATTTTTAAATGTCACAAAATTTTATTTTTAAAATAAGTAGCTCTTCTCGATCCAGTTTCAAAACAGACTCACACGTACACACAACAAAGAGGTCTATTATTCTCCTTTCATGATTCGGTTTTCCGTGCAACACAACGCGCAAACACCAACATCTCCGATTCCTCGCGAGTATTTCTGAAAGTTGCTTTTCATTTCAAAGCACAATTTATAAAATGCCCACTTGGCTCCAGTTTTCTGCACAGTGGTTAATTATCAGCAGCGGAAACCTGGAGAAAATCCTCATAATCTTTTCCCTGGTCCTCGTGGAAGGATTAGAAAACGTGGTGTTAGCTCCCGCGGTTTTCCGGTAACCGTTTGGCGCGACCTCTCATTATCACGTTATCTGAAAGAACACAGTATTCTTCGGGGAGGCACGGATGTGGCTTCTGCACACATATCATGCTAGAAGGTTAAACCGATAATGCTGAATTTCTTTAAAGATGAATTTATTTTACCAATGCAGAGATGCAATTGAGAAATGGGGATTTAGAATAATCTTTCTGAGAAACAAACACAAACGCTGCGCAGAGACAGGTGACATTAGCCCTCTGCCGGCCCACCTCCTCGCTGCTCCACTCCTCCGGTCTCCTTTTTATCCTGCGAAAGCTGTCGCCCACTTCCAGAGCCCATCGCAATGTGGCAATGATGTTTCACTCCAAGGCAGCTACCACAGGTCTTTTGTCTTCTTGTCATTCTCTCTGTCATTAAAATATTGAAACACATTCTCTGAAGGAAGAGTGGATGAAGTATAGATTCTGAAATGAAATGGGTATTTCTCATGACTTCGAAAATGATTGACTGATCCTCAGTTATAGCTACCACTTGATTGATTTGCTAAGGTTTTAGAAAAATAAGTATGAATTCTAATTGATAATGGGGATGAAAATAGGGCCCGAGAAAAAGCATGACTACAAATCATCAAGCAAAATGAAAGTGGCAGTTTTCAGAGTCACTGGTCAGTTGCACTTGAAATGTGCATGGGGAGGGCGGCTTTGGTACAAGGAGGAGTTGGAGTGAGGAAGCTTTGGTTCGAATCTCTGAATCTGAGCATCCTACTATGCTCTGTTTTGATAGGTGGCTTACCGTTAACACTGACGACTGGTTAACTTCTTTGGTTGCAGCGACAGAAACTAAATTCAGACCAGCGGAGGCAGAGCAGGGCACCGTGGGCTCACATGGCTCTGAGTCTGGGGTGGAGCCATCTAGAGGGAGGACTGGACCCAGGGACTCCAAGGATGGCGTGCTGTCCTCCGCAAATCTCGCGGCTCTCCATGTCTGGGTGTGACGCCCTCATCCACGCAGGCCCCCAGGCTTCCTGCACGCGGGAAACAGTGTGCAACAGCGGCCCGAGCTCACGATGCCCCACAAGCCGTTATCAGCCCCAGCAGGAAGGGCAGCCTCAGCTTCCCGGCTTAGGAAAGGTGCCCGCACGGAGGTCCTCGGGGGATTTTGTGTCTTTGGTTTCACAATAACTGGAGGGTGCGCCCATCTGGCATGGGGAGGCGTAGGGGAGTCAGGAATGCCAGACTTCCTTGCGCAGTTGAGAACTGTGCCCACCCTCCCGACGTCTGCACGTCCAGCCGGAGATTCACGGAGGGAAGGAGCTCGTCACTAATCATCCGAGCCCGGGAGCTGCCTGTGCTGGTTTGTGACCGACGCAGAGCACGTGTCAGACACACTGGATTTTCCAGGAACCATCCTCTTCGTGACCCTTCTCTACTGTTTTAGCGGGGAGGACTTCGTCGGAGCTGGTCTCTGTTTTGGAGCCCTCTCTGCGGCGGCAGCACCACGGCGGGTGGGGGCTGCGGAATGGCAGGTGGGCGTCGGTTCTGCCCGTGTGAGCACCACGCTCGCCCACGGAGGAGCCGGCAACTGCTCCTGCGTCTTCGGGGTGCTTGTTCCTGAGCATTTACATTTGGGAAAATGTATTTTATTATAAATTGCTTTCCTTTCAAGTGACCTTTATATTACAGCTAGGGCATAAAATTGATTTCTTATTAAATTATGTGTGTAGGTGGGTTATATTATTACATTCCGGGAGTCACACACAGACCCTTGACTAATCACCATGCCACAGTGCAGACGGGGCCAGGACGTGCAGATGGAGGGCGACGGGATCTCCCACAGACGGGGTCCCGGCTCCCCAAACAGAAACAGAAGCCACGCCCACCACCCATGCTCAGAGAGAAAGCACAAGGAAACAACTAGAGGCAGATGCAGAAATGAATGTGGATGTAAAAACCAGTATATGTATATTAGGGTCCTCCTGAGAAACAAAGCCAACAGGATGTACATGTGCACGTGTGTGCACATGTGTGCGTGTGTGAGTGTTTATTTATCTATTCATGGGAATTGGCTCACGTGATTACAGAGGCTGGCAAGTCCCAAGGTCTACGGTCCACAAGCTGGGGACCCAGGACAGCTGATGGTTCAGTTCCCATCCGAGAGCAGATCTGCTCCAGCCCGAAGAAGAGCTGATGTTTTGGCTGAGTCCAAAGTCAGCAAAAGACCGATGTCCCCGTCCCAGGCCGTCACACGGGAGGCGCTCCCTCCCCCTTACTGGAGGGAGGTCAGACTCTGTGTTCTGTGGAGGCCCCAGGTGACTGGATGAGGCCACCCACACTGGGGAGGGCTGTCGGCTTCACTTCCGTCCAGACATTCAAATGTTAGCCTCACAGACACACCGAATAACGTCTGACCAAATGTCGGGAACCCCGTGGTCCGGTCAAGTTGACAAATACAATTCACCGTCACAACATGCAAAACTAAAGTCACAGAATGTACGGACTGGGGAGAAAATCCTCTCATTATAAAACTCTGTGAAACTTCACAGAAAGAATCACTGTTGCATCATCTGGGGAGGGGTTCTCAAATTAGGTTCTACCTGAAATTATCCTGGGGTTTAGTTTTTTTAGGTATCAAGAGGGCCAAGGAAACACTTTCTAAATAAAGTGATTCCATTGAGACCAGCCTGAGCAAGAGCGAGACCCCATCTCTATTAAAAATGGAAAGAAATTAATTGGCCAACTAAAAATATATATAAAAAATTAGCCGGGCATGGTGGCACATGCCTGTAATCCCAGCTACTCGGGAGGCCGAGGTAGGAGGATTGCTTGAGCCCAGGAGTTTGAGGCTGCTGTGAGCTAGGCTGATGCCACGTTACTCACGCCCAGGCAACAGAGTGAGACTCTGTCTCAAAAAAAGTGATTCCGATGCCCTGATTTTGACCATCAGGATGGACATGTTCGGAATTGAATTTGTTGCGTGAAGACTTAGCGTGTTACCGTAGGTCAGGCTTTCCCCACCTTGGCACCGTTGGCAACGTGGACCAGATACTCCTGTGTCGTGGAGGAGCTGTCCTGTGCTTTCTAGGATGTTCAGCAGCATCCCTGACCTCTACCAAGTCGGTGCCAGGACCCCCCACCCAGGTGTGACAACCAGAAATGTCCCCAGATGTTACTAAATGTCCTCCAGGGAACAAAGTGCCCCCTGCCCGGTTGAGAGCCACGGCTATAAAGGGAACAGGACAAAACTCACAGCATTGGCTTCTGGTTTGCTTTCTGTATTTAACGCGGACAGAGAGCTGCATGTGCTCTTAGAGACAGCAAGTGACACCTGTGGACACACTGCTCCAGACACTCGGAGTTCCACGTCCCCAAAAGCTTTCAAGCATCTTTGTGCAGAGACACAGGCTAAATTATTCATCCTGTTCACCTTCGCAAGTGTGTCAGAACAGAAGCAGCGTCTCCTTCCCTGGAGGCAGGCGCTGTGCGTGTGCAAGAAGGAAGGTGCATCTCCACCCATTGTCCCAGGCCACGGAACAGGTGGGGCAGAGCCGGCCACGGCTCCACCCCACATGACAAGGCTCGCCTCCGTAAACCCACCTCGCGGTGTCCCCACAAGCAGAATTTGACGGATGCTCACACATAGCACATAAGAGATTTAAGACTCATGATGGAATCAGATCATATTAAAAGATTAATATAAAATTAGATTCAAAAATAGCTTTGCAGGACTTTTACATTCAAGAGTTCAGCATAGACTTAGAAGCAGAGTCCGCTCCATGGCATAGCCATGGGTCTTTGCTTCTTCCCCGACCTGGATTTCTCAGCACAGGCTGAGAGAACTTTCGCTAAACACGGCTGTGTTCTCAGAGAAGGTACCAGGAGACACAATGGAGCAGAAGGACATGTGTCCCCTAGGTGCTTGGGAGAGTCCTCATGAAAAGTCGTATACACTTCACTGACGAGGCCCTCAAAGGCTCCCGGGGGGCTGGTTCTTGCTGTTTTCTTTGTTCTTCTGCTCAGAGTCAAGAGGCGTCATGGAACGTGGGCCTGAGTACTAACACTGTGGCCTCCTGAGCTCTGTTTGCCAGTTCCTGGGCTCAAAACTTTATTTAGGCGACTTTGGTCAATGCTCTGAGGAAACCCAGGAGAAGGGTTTGGTCCTTGACCCAGGCCTGCAGATGGGGACACAGTGAGCGGGCGGGCACCCCTGGGCTGACGGAGCTGATTCCCACCGTGGCAGGTGGACCAGCCCGGGAGCACACCCGGACCACGTGCTGGGCTAACCCACGCCACCCCGACCCCTCGCCACTCCACGCTCCAGGAAGGTCTCCCAGCGCCAAGAGGCCCATTCTTATCCATCAGTTTGTTCCCAAAAGGACCCCTCTCCAAAGACCAGACCTTGAATGTCGCCGGGAGAAGCCTGGCAAGCTCCCTGCCAGCTCTGACTCACCCTCTGCGGTCTGAGCCCACGCTTGGCCTTTGCCTTTTGAATAGAAACCAGGCTCTGCTCAGAGCTCCGCGGTGGCTTAAAACACACACCAGCAAGGCATGAAATCCAGGACCTTCCCTCCCAGGAGAAGCCAGGAAATGAATAAACGAAACCCAAAGTAATTAGAAAAAAGGGAATAAAAAGGGTAAGAGTGGAAATCAATGAAATAGAAAGTAAACACTAAAGAAAATTAAAAAGGCAAGAAATATTTCAAAAGCCTAAAAAATTAATAAACAACTAGCTAGACAGATGAAGGAAAAAAGAAATTAAAAATAGCCAATTTAGGAATAAAAGAAAGGCCTTCAGTGAGGCAGTGAAGTCAGGAAATGATAAGGGGATATTAAAAATAAATTAATGCCAATAAATTTTAAACATAGATGAAATCACAAATTCTTAAGACAGATCATTTATCAAAACTTACACAATAAGAAGCATGAAAACTGATTTAAGAAGAAATATAGACTCTAAATGTCCTGTACCTTCCAAGGAAGTTGAATCTGTCATCAAAAAGTTTCCGACTAAGAAAACTCCAGGCTGGGGTGTCACCCCTCCTCCCATTGGAGCCCTCCTTCGCTGGCACCCCACTGGCGAGTTTAAAGGCTGGCATCACCACGTGTCAGGGCTGTCACTGCTGTGCCCAGGGCACTCGGTGTCTTCTCACAGCCAGAAAGAGCGTCAGCGACCGGGCGTCAAAATTATCACAGAGTCAGCCTCCTCTGATCACTGCTGGTGTCGGCCGTCACAATCCGTACCCCTTCCTGGGTGGGAAACGCCCACGCAGGAGAGGTGCTGGGAGCTTCTCTCAAACTTAACACCGTGGGAAAGTGAAGGAACCAGGACTAGATAGTGGGAAGTTGGACCGGATGCAGCCCCCCAGGTGTGGGCCAGCCCACCACGGCCCCGGAGCAGCGAGGGCCCGGCAGAGCCACCTCCTACCCGCGCCCAAGCAGACCACCCTCCTGCTCTGCCCGTCGGTCACCGGACGCCACCCGAGGGAGGAGGCACAGCCTTGGCCAGGACGGCGCCCTTCAGCAGAAGGCAGTGACCGAGAGGGACTCTCGGAAACACATCGGCCGGGGGCACTGCAGGCGTCTGCAGGAGTGAGCGCCTCCGTCCCGGCGGGCGAGGAGGGCCTGGCGCTGCACCTCCCGCACCTCCGAGTCCACTACCCTCAACACACAGAGTCTACATCTCAGCAGCAAACCGTGGATTGCAAAATATCCAAAAACACCCTTTATAATAGCATTGGAAAACAGAGTACTCAGGCATAAATTTAATTCAGTGTGCAAGACCTCTATCCCTGCAACTAGAAAACATTGCAGAGAGAAACTACCGCAGACCTAAGTAAACGGAGAAATATGCCGTATTCGGGGAGAGGACTCAATATTTTTAAGATGCTAATTTTTCTCCAAATTGATTTATATAGCCCCATGCCATCCCTGTAAAAGCCCTAGTACCCCTTTTCGTAAAATTGATAATCTGATTCTAAAATGTATGTGGAAATGCAAAGAATGTAGAGCATCCAAAGCACTCTTTGAAAAAAGAAAAAAAAAGGAAAAAAGTTGAGTAGACTTAGTCTATACAACTTCACGATTTGCTGTCCTGTAATTACCAAGGCAGTATGGTATCGACATAGGACGGACAAAATGATGGATGGAAGAGAACACAGACCACCCGAATGTAGACAGCTATTGTGTTTTTTACAAAAATGTCAATGTAATTCATTGGGGAATGAATTATTGTTTCCATTCCCAGTGTCAGAATAATTAGATATCCAAACCGGTTAAAATAATAATCTCAATCCTTGCTTCACAACATACACAAAAGTGAATGTGAGATGAGTCATAGACTTAATTGTAAAAGCTAACGCTATAAAACTTCTAGAAGAAAACAGAGGAGAATAACTTTGTCGACTTGGGAAAAGTAAAGATCTCCTAAACAGCACCAGAAAGCATTCATGCTAAATTGGACCTCAGGGTTAAAAACACCTGCTCCTTCAAGGCATCATTAATAAAATGAAAAGGCAAGACCCTGACTCATTCAGAGATATTCACAGTACACACGTCCAAAAAAAAAAATCCTATACAGAACATACTTTAAAATCTCCTATAAATCAACAAGGAAAAGATAGATAGCTCGCTTTTTGAAAACACATAAAAGACTTAAATACACATTTTACAAAATGATACGTACAAATGGCCAATAAATACATGCCGTGGCTCTGGATGCCATCGGTTCAGGGAAAGACACATGAACTCTGCAAGGAAACACCGTTTCATACCCACGAGCTTTGGCAAGCGTGTGGGGCGACCGGAACTCTTAAGCGCCGAGGATGGGAATATAAAATGGAAAACCGCTTGGAAAACCGTTTGGCAGTTTCTTAATACGTTGAAAAGACTCACCTTTCACCCGACGATTCAGCTGTAAGATTCTACCCAGGAGAAACGAAAACGTGCGGCCACAACGAAACTCGTTTTATCCATCGTCCGCGCTGGAGACAAACCCAGTGTCGGCGGGTGACCGTATACGTGACAAACGGCGGACAGACCTCTAGCACGTGCAGCAGAAGGTGCCACCGATAACACGCCGTGCGAGTGAAACCAGGCTCCAGGAGCACCCTCTGTGCGGCTCCATTTATAGAAGGTTCTAGAACAGGAGAAACAATGCCACTCTAACGAAAAGCAGGCCCGGCTCTCACGCGGGTGGGGGAAGCTCGCGGAGGCGGGTGCGGGAATCCCGTGCTGATGAGGACGCTCCCTGCCGAGTTCGGGGCGCATGTGTTTGCTGCAACTCACGGAACCCGTGCCTTTTATTGAATGCAAATTATACCTCAATAGGGTTGATTAGAACATCAGCTTTCCCACCGTCTCGAGGCTCTCACATGAACCCCCTTTACCTACCCCCGCCCCCGGCCACTCTCCCTCACTGAGCCCCCTGACACGGGCCTGCTGTCCCTCCAGCCCATCGGGAGTGCTTGCAGGTGGCTGCCTCTGCCCAGATAGCCCCCCTCCCCCTCTGCACACCGGCAGCCACCAGCGCTTTCTGACTCTGTGTGTGTAATTCAAGGCCAGCATTAATCAAAAGTAAGGCGTGGTATCTTCCAACTGTTGAGGAGGTACACACTACAGCCTAGGCTCTTACCCTGCTGGACAACTGTGGGTGCATCACTCAGCTTCTCCCTGCCTCAGTGTCCTCATCTGTGAAATGGGTGTGGTGGTGATACCCACTTCACAGAGAGCTGCTTGAAGGAGCCAGTGAGTTGATACGTGTAAGGCGCCTTCCGCAGCACCGAGCCCACCCTATGCTCCTGTTCAACGTTGGCTCTTCTACGGGTGGCCCATTCTAATTGAACGTTAGCAGGATTCAAGGGAACAGTGATGAACATGGGGTTATCTGCAGTTCAGTAGTCATGAGGTTGGGGTCATGCACGTGAGGTGACCTGGGCTCTAGCCTCAATTCTGCCGGCAGCCAACTGGGTGGCTCAGGGAAGCTACGCACCTGGAGCTCCTTCTATCAGGTAAGGTGTGGTTCTGATCAGCACTTCCAAATCTCAGCTCCTTGTGGACCGTCCTTGCCTTATCCATTAACACATATTTACTACATATTTTACTACTACCAGTTTTCCTTAAACCAACTTGCTTTTTCTAACTTGAATGTATGTAGCCTCATCCTACACTACAATAGTAACAAAATTAAAGGTTTGATTTGTTAGTCAGAGATCTTTTTCTGATATACATTTAAAGAGTTGTTTGATTATTAGGGGAAAACACGATAACTCTGTTCAAGGGCTCTCCAACCATCTCCTGCACGTTGGGAGACACGGGGCTGCACGAGGCCTGGGCTGTCCCTGCCGGGCGTTCGCGGAGTCCCTGCAGGAGACGCCCAACTTCCGCTGCGCTGGGAAAGAGAAACCGCCCACGAAGCAGCACGAGATGCTCTGAGCGGGCCGCGCCCATCAAGCCCAGCGTCCGGATGGAGTTTGGGAGACGCTTCCAGAAACAGAGAGAGGAAGAAAAGAATCTCCATTAATCTTCTCTTTGGAAAGTGTTTCCCACCGGAACGGTCTCGTGTCCCCCCAACCTTTCTACCGGGAAAAAGGACCTGCTGGAATCTCAGAGTGGGCCTTGGCTTCACACATTGGCAACAATCACAAACGGTCGCAGGTGAGCAAGCGGAACTCGTGAGGCGTCGCTGCTGCTTTGTCTCCGTTTAGCTCCCAGACTTCACCGTCTCACAAGCCAAAGCGCAGAAGGATCCCAGGACACGGCAGACACAACGCTCCTCCTGGATCACACGTCCTTGCCCGGAGCAGGCACGCTCTGTGCGGCTCACTCTCCCTCACACGTGCTGGAGAGTCAGGAGGAGAAAGACGTGACATGGGGTCAGGGAAATGGGTGACGGCAAGATCGTTTAGAGTGGGAGCTGGCAAACATTTTCTGCAAAGAGCCAGCAGTAAATATTGCAGGCTTTGGGGCCATACGGTCTCTGTCACAGCTACTCAGTTCTGCCCTTGTAGCACAGGAAACAGCCACAGGGAGTGTGGGACTGAATGGGCACGGCTATGCTCTGGGCAAATCGTATCCCCAAAGCAATCTCGCTCCTAGCCAGGCATGGCCTGTGACCACCTAGTCTAGTGACCTTGGAGACTGCAAGGGTCACCACTTCCTGCAGAAGGACCCGCCTCCTGCCTCCTCACTGTTAAGGGACCTGGTCCCTGATGGCCTTGATGAAGGAGAACCTTGCCTGTTTAAGCTGCTGTGAGCTCTGACACATGCAGCTGCCCCGATCCTAGCCAGTGCCACCTGCTTTCCGCCAACCGCACCAGCTGCTGGGACACAGGGCTGAGTCTTACTTATCTCTGCGTCTCTGTGAACCTCATGCCCGGTGCGCAATGGAATCTTGTGAGCGCTCAATAAAATACGACATTCTTTTCAATCCTGAAAGCAAAAAGTCCATTTAATTTCTTTCTTTTTTTTTAATATCAGCTTTATTGAAAGATAATCCACAAATTCACATACCATAAAGTTCACTTTTCATGTGTCCAGTTCAGCGGTTCTTACTGCCATTGAGCCTCGTTATTCACGGATTCCAAATTTGCAAAATCACCTGCTTACTAAAATTTAGTTAACTTATTTTTCACTCCTCTTGGTCCCCCAAATGTGAAACTGGTCCCAGCCTAGGTGAACACTGCTGAGTACAGGCAGCGGCTGCATTCTGCAAGGGGATTCAGCCAAAGCAGGGCTGTCAGCGGTTTAGACCGTGCTAGACCTGGTACATCTCAAATCTGCTTTCCTCAGCTAGCAAACGGACGCAGGGCCCAGCTGGCTCCTAAGAGCCCTGGGACGTGAGGATGTCACCAGGGCACAGAAGCTGACGAGCGGAGGCCCCAGTGCCCAGGCGGCTTGTCTGAGCAAGAAACAGCCACCCTCCCCCAACTTGGACCTTTGATCTGTAGCTTTTCCAAAGGTAACAGAGGTGTGCAACAGCTGTTTGTCTTGGAAGCACAGGCAGAACAACAACACCTTTCCAAATGTCTGCTGCCTTCTCTGGTACGATCTGCATCAAAGTGTGGCATTAGCAGAGCTTTTAAAATAAGGAGCAATGAGGAGGCAGCTGCCGAAAGACACTTCTCTTCACCGCTGGTTCCTTGTCGAAAGAAACGTCCTGGAAGATGCCTTCCCCCTTCCACAGGCAGGAACGGAGCCCAGGCTCCTTGCAGGTCGGAGAATCTCCACTTGCAACTCCTGCCTTCCCGTGTCACCCACTCCCCTGGGAGATTTGCCTCCCGCGCCCCGATCAAAGTCCCTGCTTGTGGGCCTGTCTTTCCAAGGAGAGCTTCTCTCACCCAGAAGTGGTGGTCTGGGGGGCGCGGCCGACCAGGGGGTGCTGTGCTCTGGGTGCACAGCAAGGTGGGGAGAGAGACAGGTAACAGCCCGTGTGTGCACAGCGTGGGACTCGAGGACCGGCTCACCGGAACAGCGCAGAGTGCTGGCATCTTCCACGCTCCTGCTGCCTGCAGCCGTGGGGCTCAACGAAGGCTACAGGTCTAGGGGAGTTCCGGGTGGGGGGTGGGGGCTGAGCGTGTGGGCGGCTCAGAGAAAGGCCGTCTTCCAGCAACGTGAAGCTGTTTAGATCCCAGGAGTTAGTGTACAGATGGCCAAGAAGCAGGGATGGGGCGGGGGTGGGAACACGGGACAGAGACCCGCCGGGGCATCTGCTCTGCTCCAGCATGCTGTTCCCCAGGAGGGCTCGCTGCTGGCTGCAGCCCGGTGTCGCCAGCATTTCTAGGAGTGCACAGCATGAGCCCCCAGAGGCTTGGACTGAGCCTGTGTTTCGGGCCACGGTGAACCCTCGGGACACCCAGGGACCCACACCAGGCCAGCAGAGTCCTGGCCTGACATCGTACATGAGTCTTTGAAGAGAAATTGCTGCCTTTCTTCTGAGGTCCTGGACCGAGGCAGCAGCAGCCTGGGGTGCTCTGTGGACAGGCCTCGCTCGTGGAGGAGGGTCCCGCACAGCGCTGGAGGGTTTGACTGCCTGGGGTCCCTTCTGTGTCTTTCAGGAAGGTTCAGCAGGGGCTGCCCCGTGTGCATGGTCTCTGTGGTTCTGGCGCAGAGCTGAGCCCACGTGTCACCCGGCTTCTCCAGCTCCGGGGACTGACACCTGTTCTAGGCCCAGGCACCTGGAGCACTGTAGCCCTTTGGTTCAAAGGAGCTTTTACTGGGAGTAAGTCTCAGAAGGAAAGTTAGCTGTCCTTCACGCCGCCCGCTGCTCTGGATGAAGTCAGCCTGTTGCCCCGGGGGGGGGTCGTCTTTGTCACCCCAAGAAGAGAGCTGGAGTGGGGACGACACCACCCGATAGGAAACAGAGCTCAGAGTCAGAGTGAGTGACATCTCTGAGCCCGCGGTGCAGCCAGGGCAGAAGCTTTTCGGTTTAGACTTTTCAGTTGTGTGAGCTACCAATTCCCGTAACTCTCCTCGTCACCACTGTCACTCCCGTCACTCGACACTGAAAGAGTCCTGTCTGGTTCAATCACCGAGAACACTGACACCTTCGGGCCTGGCTGTCCTACGGGTTTGTACTAAATGGTGTCGCCATGCCGGCCTGCCAGCTCTCTGCCCAGCAGAGGAGAGGACATGAATTTCAGTGGTCTGGGCGCAGCCTACCCAGGAATGCGATCGAGTCAGCAGAGCAGCAGCCCTAGAGGAAGGTGCCCGAGGCCAGGGCAGGCAGGCCGCACCCAGGGCAGGGGACAGCAGCCAGGGCAGGGGACAGCAGCCAGGGCAGGGGGACAGCAGCCAGGGGTGGGGACAGCAGCCAGGGGCGGGGACAGCACCCAGGGCAGGGGGACAGCACCCAGGGGAGGGGATAACACACAGGGCAGGGGACAGCAGCCAGGGCAGGGGACAGCACCCAGGGCAGGGGGACAGCAGCCAGGGGAGAGGATAGCACACAGGGCAGGGGACAGCAGCCAGGGCAGGGGACAGCACCCAGGGGAGGGGACAGCAGCCAGGGGCGGGGACAGCACCCAGGGCAGGGGGACAGCAGCCAGGGGAGAGGATAGCACACAGGGCAGGGGACAGCACACAGGGCAGGGGGACAGCACCCAGGGGAGGGGACAGCAGCCAGGGGAGGGGGACAGCACCCAGGGGAGGGGACAGCACACAGGGTAGGGGGGCAGCACCCAGGGGAGGGGACAGCAGCCAGGGGAGGGGATAACACACAGGGCAGGGGACAGCACCCAGGGCAGGGGACAGCAGCCAGGGGAGGGGGACAGCACCCAGGGGAGGGGACAGCAGCCAGGGGCGGGGACAGCACACAGGGCAGGGGACAGCACCCAGGGGAGGGGACAGCAGCCAGGGGAGGGGACAGCACACAGGGCAGGGGACAGCACCCAAGGGAGGCAGCCAGGGTAGGGGACAGCAGCCAGGGCAGGGGGACAGCACCCAGGGGAGGCAGGCAGCACCCCGGTAGGCGGGCAGCACGCCCCTGTTGTTCCCAGCTCGTCGGGATGGGCTCTGCGGCTCGCTCCAGGGATGGGACGTGGGTACAAGGGGAGGCGAAAGCAGCTGCTGTACTACCGGCCACCAAATGACACTTGATTGCCTGCTTATGTGCCCTTCTCCAGCTATTTCCGATGACCATCTGGGAGCACAGCAACAATCGGACGTTGTTTAGCCTGATCCTGCTAGAAATCAAGCGCCTCCATCACATCATAAACAACCCGGCCGGGTCTAGAAAACACAGACTCCGCGCAGACGCCGCGCGGGTGGGTGCAGCGTGGTCCAGTGCTCTGAGTGCTGACATTGCTGATCTTGGCAGGAAGGAGTGGAAATTCTGGACCAAACCACCCCTTCCTTCTGCCGCTGTCTTGTCATCTGGTCCGCCTGGCACTCCGCTTTCCGGGAAATGTCACCCGAGAACACCGTAGGAAAGCAACACTGGGTTTTACGCATTTTCTGGGAGCGTTCTCTGAATTAATGGTGAACTGACAGGAGCCACCAGGCCTCATTTTTGAAGGAAGAGAATCGCCCAGGAGAACCAAGCAGGGTTGTTGGGAGTTTTTCCCTTAAACGATTATACCGAGGTATATTTTATATCCCATAACATTTGCCCATTTCCAGCGTGCAAGTCGATGGTTTTTAGTAACCTTGCCAAGTGACTCAGCCCTCACTGTAAACCAGCTCCAGCCGTTTTCCGGCTCCCCAGAGGGACCCCTCACACCTGTGCGCAGTCCCTCCCCCGCCCACCCCCAGACCCACTAACCTACTTTCTATTGCCATAAATTTGCTTTTTTAAGACATTTCATACGAATGGAATCATATAGCAGGTGGTCTTCTGTGCCTTAGCATGTTTCCAAGCTCCATCCGTGTCATAGCATGTGTCGGGGCTTCACTCCTTCTTACGGCAGAAGAACATTCAGTGTATGGACCTAGAGCATTTGGCTACCCACTCGCCAGCTGACAGGCGTCTGAGCTGTGTCCAGTGTGGGGCTATGGCAGATGTGTGGACACGTCTGTGCGGCCACGCGCTCTTGTTTCTCTTGAATAGACACCAAGGAGTGAACGCTGGGCCATAGAAACCAGGGCTGCTCTGCAGCAGCAAAACACTGGCATGCGAGGTCGTCGGATTCACCAGCAGGTGCCGCAGGGCGCAGGATCAGTGTCGGGGTCCTGACTTGGCCACTTTTGAGTGAGTGCCAGCTCCTGCAGGTCCTTTAAGCCTTCAGAAGCCGTGTCCTCCTCTGTAAAGCGGGGGCGATGCCAGGCCAGCCGTCTCGTTACTCCTTCCACAGCCTCCTTC
>CAUYPO010124544.1:0-27709 GCA_963574435.1 Cheirogaleus major | reverse complement strand
GCATGAGAAAACTTTTTAAATGTGGCAAGACACTGGGAACTGTACTTTCAAAATTGGCGCAGTTTATTGTACGTAAATATAAACTCCAATAAAGTTGACTTAAAAAACAAAGCAAAAGAGTCTGTATACATGATTACTGGTAATGTAGTCCACCATGAAAATATTGGGACACCTTTTTTTAAAACACCAAAGTGAACCTGCAGACTTTTCGAAAGCCTCTCCTTTCTAAGTCCTGAAATGTCTAGAGAATCTTCAGAAAGTTCAACAAGAAAGGAACACTGAGGATGTGTTGGAGAGAAGGGAAGCAACATCTTTTTCAGTTCTGCATAAGGTGGTTTAAATATCTGTATATATACGTGTGTGTATAGGTGTGTGTGTGTGTATATGGTGTTGTGTTTAAGAATTTTTCTTAAAGAAAATATATTCTATTGTTAAGGAACTTCAAGATAAGCCATATGGTAGGAGCATCTCATGCAAGATGCCTGAGTGTTGCAGAACGGGTCTACATGAGACAAGGGAAGGAACTTGTTGATTCTCACGGGAAGCAATTGGGAAGATTGACTTAGACAAAGTGATGTGGAGTCAGCAAATGTGAGAAATCTGTGTGATACATGATGGAACCCTTCCACATAACCTTCTAAGTCTACAGTAGAAGCTGTAAATGCTTGTGGTGGAGTTGGGCCTTGCCCCAGGGTGACCCAGAGTACAAGGGAAGGAAGCCAGAAAAAGTGTGGGAGTCGGACTACTAATGCCCAGTCAGTGTAAAGCAGCAGACATCGAAGAAGGTTCAGAGGTTTGCTTGTAATATATTGTCCTTCACACATAAATTTGTAAAATTCTTTCGAGTTTCTGGGTTACATATTTATTTTTCAATATTATTTTTATAACGTGTGTAACAAATGAGAAAACTATCTCAATGTAACAAATGATAAAAATAAGGTTCTCAAGGTTAGAGTTGAGAAAGCAGTTGGACCCAAAAAGGCTGGCTCTCAGTCTTTTGGGATCTATATAGTCAAAGTGTGATTTGACTTTTTTGTAGTAGAGTATGGATAAATTCCATAACATCAAATATTTGTGTGAATATGTATTCTGAAACCAAAGTTTGTTTGTGTGAGATCTTATTTTATAATAATCCATTATGTGAAATTCCCACTTGAGGTGGTCAAAAATTCAGGAATAAATTTAGGTAGAAATTTCAAGAATTATTGCTAAAAGTACATTTTATAGATATGAGATCCACTGTGATAAAGTTTATAAACTTAAAACATTTTACTCTGTTACTACAATTCTCTTTAGAGTTCTCTACTGCTAAATTCTTAAATTCTTCATTTTTTTCACATTAGGATATAATTAAGAGCAATACTTGGGGCTAGGAATGACCAGAAAGAATATAAGTTATCCCTATAACTAAGGAATTACTTCTATTATCCTATTAAATGTAAGTATTGTCTTCCTAGCAAACCCAGAATTACTATGCTACCAGGCAAGCAATGTGCATGCACAGAAAATTTAACTCTGACATTGTTTGTCAATTTAATGTTTGTCAAAATATTAAAGAACTGTATTAAATTTTTGAAGGAAAGAAAACTTTAGCCTAAAGTTATTGGCCTAGTGTTTTTTGTTTATTGGTTGTTTTTTAATATATGGGTTAAAATGTGCAGGTTGCTGAATGACATTTAGAACAAGGTTTCTAATCTTCAGGTTGCACACATTGGTGGGTGTGAAAGCAGTTGATTTCATGGAGATAGAGAGTAGAATGAAGGTTACCAGAGATGGGAGGAGTAGCTTGGAGGGGGACATAAAGTGGAGATGTTTAATGAGTATAAAAATATAGTTATATAGAATGAAGAAAATCTAATATTTGATAGCACAGAAGGGTTACTTTATCAACAATAAGTTATTGTATACTTTAAAATAAATGAAAGAGTAGAATTGGAATGTTGCTTACACAAAGAAATGATAAATGCTTGAGATAATGAATATCCCAGTTACCCTGATTTGATTATTATACATTGTATGCCTGTATTGAAACATCACATGTACCCGCAAATATATATAACTATTATGTACTGATAATAATTAAAAATATGAAAATGAAATAACAGAAAATATCAAAGTTCATCTTACATAGATACAAGTATCGTTTTCTGAGACATATTTTCAGGTATATGTCTAATGCCTATGTGTACCTATGTGTATATGTGTGTGTGTGATTATTAGTAATGAGTTTCAAAATAAAAAATGCTCCTTATTGTGGGCTGGGAACAGTGAAAACATGTTTTAAAGAAGTTTATAAAAGCATTTTAGAGGATCACCTAAAAGTTCATGATGAATGAGAAAATTGAGCAACCTCTATGAAGAACTAAGTAGTAAATGATTGTTGAGCTGAACACTTAGAATCACAGATTTCTCTGCAATGGGATTAAATAAGAATATTAGGTTCACAGGTGGCTCTCCTACCTTTTATTCCTGGAGTCATGATACACTATTTTTATTCCTTGTTTGAAAAACATAACTTAAAACATAATGTTATTATATTTTTAGGACACTCGAAAGTGATTATTATATTATGATAAATAAAATTATTATATATTAGTGGACTTCTGTGTTTCAAATTTTGGGGAAATATAAATACTCTCATGGATTTTTTCTCATATTTTATTCCCTTTCCCTTTCCCTGCTTTCAGTGTGTCACACAAAAAAATACTTCGTATAATTCAGATATTGTCTCTAATGTCTCCCCTAGAGGAGGGCTTCCTAAGCCACCAATTCTAAATTGCTGTCAGTCTGTCACAACATTTTTTTTCTTTTTAATAACACTTATCATTAGTGAGAATGCTGTCAACTTTTCCCCATTCAGTATAATGTTTGCTGTGGGTTTGTCAGATGTGGCTTCTTTAATTTTGAGATATTTTCCTCCTCCTATGTGTAGTTTGTTGAAAGTTTCTATCATGAAAGGGTGCTGGATTTTGTTGAATGCTTTTTCTGCATCTATTATTATCATCATATGGTTTTTGTTTATACTTTTGTTTATGTGGCGAATCACATTTATTTATTCATTTATGTAAGTTGAACCATCCTTGCATCCCTGGGATGAAGCCCACTTGGTCATGGTGGATTTTTTTTTGATGTGCTGTTGAATTCACATTACTAGTATTCCACTGAGGAATTTTGTGTCTATATCCTTAACGGATATTATTCTGTAGTTTTCTTTTTTGTTGTGTCCTTACCTGGCTTTAGTATCAAGGTGATACTGGCATCATAGAATGACCTAAGAAATATTACCTCCTTCTCCATGTTAAGGAATGATTTCTGCAGTATGGGTACCTGTACCAGTTCTTTGTAGGTCTGGTAGAATTTGGCTGTGAATACATCTGGTCTGGGGCTTTTTTTGTTGGAAGAGTTTTTATTGCTGCTTCAATCTCACAGCTCATTATTGGTCTGTTCGGGAGTTCTATTTCCTCTTTATTAAGTACTGGGAGGTTGTGTGTTTCCAGGAATTTGTCCATTTCCTCTACTTTTCTAATTTATACATGTAAAGATTTTCATAATATTCACGGATGATGTTTTTATTTCTGTGATGTCAGTTGTGATATCTCCTTTTTCATTTCTGATTGACCTTATTGGGTCCTTTCTCTTATATTCCTGGTTGATCTAGCAAGAGGTCTATCAATTTTGTTTATCTCTTCAAAGAACCAACTTTTACTTTCACCGACCTTTTTATTTTTTTGTTTTGTTTTCTATTTTATTTAGTTCTGTTCTGATCTTTGTTATTTGTTTTCTTCTGCTGGCTTTGAGTTTGATTTGGTCTTCCTTTTCTAGTTCCTTGAGATGTGATATTAGGTTGGTAATTTGTGATCTTTCTGACTTTTGGATGTGGGCATTTAAGGCTATAGACAAGGGTGCCCACTGTCATCACTTCTATTCAAGATAGTGGTAGAAGTTCTTGCCAGAGAAATCAGGCAAGAGAAAAAAATAAACAGTATCCAAATTGGGAAAGAGGAGGTCAAGCTATTGCTTTTTGCTGATGATATGATCTTATATTTAGAAAACCCCCCAAAATCCACTAAGAGTCTCCTGGAATTGATAAATAAATTCAGCAAAGTATCAAAAAATAAAATCAATGTACATATATCTGTAACATATCTATATACCAATAACAGTCAAGCTGAGAGTCAAATCAAAGATTCAATATCATTCACAATAGCTACAAAGAAAATAAAATACCTAGGAATATATTTAACTAAGCAGGTGAAAGATCTCCATAAGGAAAACTATGAAACACTGAGGAAAGTAATTGTGGATAAAACAAACAAATGGAGAAGCATATCATGCTCACAGATTAATAGAATCAATATTGTTAAAACATCCATACCTCCTAAAGTGATTTACAGATTCAATGCAATCTCTAGGTAAATACTAACATCATTTTTCACAGATCTAGAAAAAAATGATTCTATGCTTCATTTGTAACCAGAAAGGAACCCGAATAGCCAAGGCTATCCTAAGCAAAAAGAACAAACCTGGAAGCATCACATTATCAGACTTCAAACTATACAACAAGGCTATAGTAACCAAAACAGCATAGTATTAGCACAAAAATAGAGGCATAGACTAATGGAACAGAATAGAGAACCCATATATAAAACCATCTACCTATAGCCAACTAATCTTTGACAAAGCAGACAATAACACTCATTGGGGAAAAGCAGCCCTATTTAATCAATGGTACTGGGGAAATTGGACAGCCATATGCAGAATAATGAAACAGGAACCATATCTCTCACCTCTCACAAAAATTAATTTCAAATGTATGAAAGACTTAAATGTGACACATGTAACCATAAGAATTATAGAAGAAAATGTAAGAAAAGCTCTTCTGTACATCAGTCTAGGCAAAGAATTTATGACTAATAACCCAATGGCAATTACAGCAGCAAGAAATATAAATAAATACACAAATAAATAAATGCATAAGTAGGACTTGATTAAATTAAAAAGCTTCTGTACAGCTAAGGAAATAATCAATAGAGCAAATAGACAACCTACAGAATGGGCAAAAGTATTTGCAATCTATACTTCTGATAAAGGGCTAATAACTAGAATCTACAAAGAACTCAAATCAAGAAGACAAAAATTAACGACTTCATTAAAAAAGTGAGCAAAAGACAGGAACAGAGGTTTTTCAAAAGAAGATAGACAAATGGCCAACAAACATGAAAAAATGCTCAATATTACTACTCATTAGGGAAAAGAAATTAAAACCACAATGAGATATTATCTTATTCCTGTTAGAATGGCTTTTATTAAAAAGTCCACAAACAATAGATGCTAGCATGGATGCAGAGTGAAAGGAATGCTTATACACCATTGGTGAGACTGCAAATTGGTACAACCCCTATGGAAAACTGTATGGAGATTTTCAGAGAACTAAAAGTAGACCTACCATTCAATCCAGCAATACCACTACTGAGTATCTCTACCCAAATGAAGTCATTTTATCAAAAAACAAACTGCATTCAAATGTTTATGGAAGCACAGTCACAATTGCAAAATGTAGAATCAACCCAAGTGTCCATCAATTCATGAGTGGATTAACAAAATGTGGTATATGCATACTGTGAAGTAATATCAATTATAGCAAAGGGTGAATTAATACCTTTTGCAGCATTCTGGAAGGAACTGGAGACAATTATCCTTAGTGAAGTATCTCAAGAATGGAAAAACAAACAACACATGTACTCCAATAAAGTGGAACTGATGGGCACACAAGTACACAGAGGAAAGTAAAATCAATAGAAATCAAGTAGAGGGGAGGGGGGAGAGGGAAAGGACAAAAACCCACCTAACATGTATAATGAACACTATTTGGATGATGGACACACTTAATAGCCCTGAGTTTAGCCAAGTATCAAAAACATCTGCACTCCCTTAAAATTTTCAAATTACAAAAAAAAGAAAAACAAAATGTAATACTTATCATTGAATTTTCTTATTTTCTTCTTTATTTTCCTAATCACTAATCTAACATGTACCCATTTTTCTCTCCATAAGGTAATCTTTGAAAAAGCAAGGTTCTTCCCTATCTTATTAACTGCATGTCCTAGAAGAGTATCTGACAAAGTAGCTCCTCAATAAATATTTGTTGAAAATATGGCTAATTTAATTTGAGAAATAATGATAAAACGTTGCTTGTTGCTTTAGGAAAACTTCCTAAAAGTGGAACTCAGGATGGCTACAGCAATATAGCACTCATAATGCTTTATTTTCAGCATAGCTTTGTCCTCATTAAGCCTTACTTATTTATTTTTTATTTACTTGATTAACGGTTTTCAAATTCTAAGCTTTGAATGGCTTAGAAAATCACCAGGAAAAAAAAAGAGCTTATTATGAACCCTAACTAGCAGTGACATTTAAAAATGGAATTGACAAGAACTATCACGAATGCAATTAAAATACTGGGAGTTTGTGACTAAGGGGATGCTTTAGTATAACACTATATGTCATCTGCTATTTTAGGGGTCAATATAAGCCCTTGGTACACTAAAATCTATTAAATCTATTACTTCAGGTATTTTTTTAGTAAACAAATGAATAGGAGTGGATGATTACCATCTTTATTATAGGCTGGGAAGCTAATGTATCTGCTATGTACACTTACTTGAAAGTAAAAGAGGTATGTAAAGTATGCTGAAAAAAATATGACAGTTTGAACAAAGAAGAAGCTGACCCTATGTTAAAGATTAAATATTTCAAAAATAATATCATTAAAACGGTTGGAATTTTAAGTATTTGTGGGAAAATTTGCCTCTATGGGTAATTAAATTTAGACTTTAAAAATTGATAGAGTTTTGTCATTTAATAGAGTTATGACATTTAATATGGTAGATGAGTTTTTTAGTACAACAGTGATCAAGACTGTATTGGCTATGTACCTTTCCTACGTCAGATGCTGTTGTGATTGTGGAGCTATTATGTGAAATATGCTGGAGCTCTTTGGAAAAAGATACTACAATAAATATGTTTCTTCCATCTTAACATCAAGGCACAATTAATACCTTTCAAGTTGAAATTTAGTTTATTTATATATATCCTTCTCCATATTCTCATCAAGTGCTCCTCTTGTTTGTTATAGCAGATGTATGAAACCCTAAAGAGGAAAAATGTCAAGTCGTATTGTTTATTATTTGATCACGAGGATGATTCAGAGAAGCAAATGTCCAATGTTTAAATCTCCAGGTCTAAAATAAATATTTTGGAAAACCTCTCATCTTTTGTTGATAGCCAAATATACCACAGAATCTCCATTTCTCACCACTTAATTCACTAATAAGAACTAAATTGGAACTAATTGATCAATAATTATGTGCACATAGGTAGGTAAAACACAACAGAAATCAAGTAGGTGGGTGGGGGAGAGAATGTGAATTCACCTGTTAGGTGAAGTCATACCTAACAGGTACAATGCACACTATCTGGGTGATGGACACACACTTATAACTTTGACTCAAACTGTACAAAAGCAAATTATGTAACCCAAACATGTTTATTTCCACAATATTCTGAAATAAAAAAAGAAATAAAGAATTTCTTGAAAAGAATGCTTTGCCTGACAAAATGGATAGTGTACTGAAATAGGCACTTTAACAAAAATAGATTGATTATGCCATAAAGGCATCAAATGGAAAGGTAATAATGATAATCATCATAATAATACAATAAAATAATGTTAGTCTATTTTATTAAATACTGGGTTAGAGCCAGGTTCTCACAACAACGCTGGGAATTAGTTCCATCTCTTCCAATTTACAGCCATAGAAATTATAATACCTTCTTAATTAAACCAAATAAACACATATTCTAGAAGTCTGCTAATAACAGTGAAACAGCTTTATTTCCAAAATGTGACTGGTGAATATAATATGTTTTTAGGAAATAATCTGCTTATTCTATTATGTAGTTCCCTTTCTCGCTATAGGAACTACATAATCCTGGTTGCAACAAAAATTTAATATCATGGTGAGAGAACCCAGCTTGCAGATAAAGTTGTAATGTAAAGGGTAGAAAAAATATGCTGAAAAATTAGTTAGGATCACCAATCAAGCCACGTCTGGAGACAGATTAGTTTTAGACTTTTCAGTTGCGTTCAACCAACTTACTAAATTTGCATTCGACTTTTTATTACTTGCACTGGAAATAGTCTGGCTAATAGTACCTTATCTGTAAGAAGGATATTTATAGACTCTCTCTCAATATTGATATGATGATTATTACTCTACCTAATACATTGTTGGTACTCAATATATTATTTCTGAAAATGTTCACTGATAAGCCTTAAATGGGCTCTAGAAAGAAAATTGGGTTTCTATAAGTATCTGTTCCATTTTTATTCTATCCTTTGGGAGATTGTGGCTATCATATCTGAGACAAGGGAGGCAAGTGGAGAGAAAGAAGTGAGCAAATATAGGAAGATGCTGTCATGGGTGAATAATCATACTACATTATATTCAATATATTTCAACTATTTTTAATAAAATACATAATACTGGCAGAATACATATATCTGAAAATTGTAATGAACCTGGACAACACTGATAATCTTTTATTAGGAGAGTTATCCTCCTCAGAACTGGCTCAGTATGACAAGTTATGAATTTATTCCAGGAGACCTTTGCATTAAGTACTATTCCTATACCTTCTAAACATATACTGAATATATTGTTCATAGATATTTCATTCCCTGTAATTCACACTGCATAATGACTTTATTGAATACTAATAAAATAAGGTAAACTCTTTCTCTCAATAAAGTAGAATATTTAAACAATGACAAAAGTCCAAATATGTGTTATCATTGGTTACATTTCACCTTTTTAATACTTTTCTTATTAATGCATATGAAGATGCATTATCTTTCACTAATTATGAATTATTTTGTTTAGATAAATCTTTGCTGCTTTTCTGGCTGGGTTTTAGTTATAGTAAGAATTAGAATAAATATGGATATATACATAATATATATCTATATATATGTTTATATACAATACATACACTGAAATAGTGCTGTTAGTTAATGCCTGTGACAGATAAGATATTTAGATAATCATTTAATATATACTATGTACCAAGAGCTGAGATAGACCCTAGGAAGCTAACATTATAAATAAATTCCCTTGAGAATGATTTATAATCAAATAATGAAAATATTATGAGTTACAAATTATGTGTTAATGTATCTGTGCCAAATGGGCTATAGGAGGCAAGAGAAAGGTGTGAAAACTCACACACCATGATTTATGTGAACACTTTCTCAAAAACAAGGCTACTACATTCCCTCTCGGATACCATTTGAACTACCATCTATACAGGGATGTGGAAGGGGAGCACGGCTATTTGCACACACACACACACACACACAACAAATGAGAGGTATTCTCTTGGAACTGTGGGATGTGGTAGCTCTTTGCAGAGATAGTTATTTGTCTAGAGGAAAATTGTTGCCTCAATTAATGACATAAAGAAGAAAGAAGTTTTTTTATTTTATTTTTTTTAGATTTCCTGTTAGAAAGGGAAAATTTGATAGAATAAGAAAGTTTTTGAAGTAAAAACATCTTTTATTTTCTCGCCAACATTTTTGAGTTTGATTTGCTGTCAGTAAACAGAACAAAATTGGTTGGGCATTTCTCTTTTCTTTTTTCACTTAACTTTTCTATCCATACACCCCTCAACACACAAGAGGATATGTGACTGAAAATGAAAGACTAACAACATACTGCAAGGAGAAGATTGTGGTAATACATATGAATTGGTGAATAAAAGTCTAATCTAGTGATACATTCTATGGGGGAAAAAGTCTTCATTTAATAAGATAGTAAATCTGTAATATTTGTTCTCTTTTAAGACTCAGACTCTATGCTCCAGCATTTAATAATTTAAGTACAAAATGATCTATATGTAAACAGAAATTAATAATATAAAGGAATAAATGATTAATATAAAAATTAAGTGAGATAAATGAGTATAATGTACTTTAGCAGGTACTTTTGCTGCTGTATTTACATGGTAAAGTGTTTTGAATTGATTAATTAGTTTGAGATTGAAATGGATTTGAAGGATTGTTACAATTTTGTTAAGTGGTGGAAACATGGGAGCCATTTTATACATTTATTCAGTAATTCATTCACTTAGTCAATTAGTATGTCAGCAAAAAAATTTGAGCATCTAAAATAAGCATCTAAGTAGACAGACAGGCTTGTCACTGGATAGACAGGTATGAACCAATTAGAAATGGCCCCTGACCATGTGGAAACACAAATTCCATGTAAGTGCCATAAAATAAATGTGCTATAATAATAAAGTAGGTGACTTTTAATTTGGATTTCAGATAGATCACATAGAAAACCCGTTTGAGAAACAAGTACTTAAGCCAAAACTAGAAAAATGAATGGGGTGTATAGAGACCAATATATTCTTTGAAAATTGACCTTAATGGGCTCTTCCCAGGTTGTCTTGCGGTGGTAAATTCCACATCCCCCAGAAAGATCTTGGTTGTAGATGTGGATTAACCTCCCTTTCTCACAGAATATCATGCATGCAGCTTGGTTACCCTGAAAGCACAAGGTGAGAAGCGATGAGGACTGGTCTGCCCAGTGAAGTCTTCAGTCTCTTGGGTCACAGAACATCACTAATATAATGTCTTACACATTAATTTGCACATGTAAGCTCCTCTTTTCATTTGATAGAAAAGGTCCTTTATGACAGAATGTGAAGCATATACCACACTGTTCATCTCTTTACCTTTTCTTTTCCTATCTTCTCAGGTATATCCTTGCCAATAAATAAATAAATAAATAAACACATACACATATACACATACATGCAATATATATAATCAATGCATTTATGATTTAAAAAAAATCTCTTTCCTCCTATTTTAGGACTCATGTAAAATGTCCCATCTATCTACTGCTGTAAATAGTTGCTTTCAAATAGGAAAAATGTGCTAAAAAATCTTGTAAATAAAATCAGAAATTTACAATAAAAATTTGATGAGATCTATTGGTGAAAATTTACAAATCCCTAAGGTATCCATGATGATAAAAGCTGATGTGATACTTGCTATGTCATTCAGTGGGGAACTCAGACATTGAGTATGGCATGCATTTCCAAATATCCTCAGCCCTGTCCAGTCAAATGTGACACCTTTTGTAAGTAATCCAGTTAGGAATTATCTAACCTAAGAATTCTCTTAATTTTATTATCAGTATCAGCAATCATAAAATTACATTGTGTTCTACACCCTACAAATTTCTAAAATTTAGATAAGAGAGACGATATGCAATAGACTAAAATTTACTTCCAAATATACAAGAAATATACAATTAAAGACAGTGATAAGTATTGAAAGATGACATCAACATAGTACAAATCCAGAGATGGAGAGTTTGTATTAATATCATTTAGGTTACCTCTAAGAACTTTGATTTAATTAAAGGCCTCTTAGAATATGTGAATATAAGAATTTGTAGAATAGAATTGCATGCCTCAGAATCCTTTATTACACATTCTGTACAGAGGTATTTGTATTATTAAAATGTTGCTTCCATGGCTTTCTCTATAGTGCTCTCAATTTCTTTAAATGGAAAGCTTTCCATACCTAAAAATATAAAACATTATCCTCAATACAACCAATTGTCACAAAATATTACATGGCATCTCTTCCTGAGACTTTTAACTCCTCAGGGAAAAAACAAATGTCATACAAATCTCGGCAGTCTCGTAATAGTGGCAATCCAATATGGCTAACTAACTCTTAGCTTCAAATGATTTTCTCTGTTCTACTAACACAAAGACTTTTCCAATGTTCATATTTAATAATGTACCTACTCTATATTAATAAAAATTAATCTTAAAGCAAATATTAAAAATCAGAACAACAAAAAAAATGCATCTAGTGAAGTTTCTGTGGTATTAGCAATTGACGTGTAATTAAGCTAACTCTAGCCTAAGCAGTATTATTACATTTTAGTGCCTCTGGACTTTAAATTACCTGACATGGTGTGTGCCAATGTGCTATTAAAATAAATTCTATTTTCAGTTCTATTGTTTTTGTTATACTTACAATTGTCATCTTTTATGTTAATATTTTAATTTAATGGTAACCATGGAGAGTTTCTAACCTTTATGTCTCTGAATATAGATGTTAATGAAAATGGGTTCAGCAGTTTTGATTCTGTTTTTTTGTTGTTTGGAGCGTACTGAAAGCTATGAATATTTAGTACAACTGACCCTTTCAAAAAGGATCCAGCAGAGACTGAATTAGAGACAATCTTCTACTGCTTATTGTGCAGGTGGTCATTATCACAGCTTTGATTTTTCAGTTGGTTTTGATGAGCTGGTATTTTCACGACAATAGAGGGCTCACTTTCAAGTATGTACATTAATTTCTTATGAAATAGAAAGAATAACTGTCTAAATGACTTGGCTTCTCTGATAATTACGAAGAGAAAGGTGAGAAAACAAACTAAGCATGCTTTCTAATTTAAAAAGAAAATAATGTCCTTTGTTACCTTTGACTTAAGAATCTTTGAAATTAAAATTTATTTTCCAAATCAGAGCTGTTTGTATGAGAAGAGGGAAAAGGAGGGACTTAAAAAGAGGTAGTTCAATGATGGGGAAAATCAGGATAAATTATATGAATCTCTAAAACACGAATCAAAGCAGAAATGCTGAAACATCCTATTCCATGAATTGTTTTGTATTTTCCTTGAATTTACTGAGGATTCTATTTAGTATACATATAGATTTGCATGCCATATGTAAGTCATCTGGCTTTTGCCACAGAAAGCATGACATTCTGTCATCCAAGCCACTAATTGTAGAAGTCAAATCAAGGGTAATATTTTAGAGAAGAAGGAGAAGGAAGAGTTTTCCAAGATATCCTGTTATAGCTCCTATAAATCCTTATACTACAAAGATCAGTGGATATGCAACCAGTAAATATCATTTAATTTTAGCAACCTCAGTAGAAAAGCTTAAATTCAACCAATAAATAAGCTATAGGTAGTCTTATGACCTTAGAACCTATACTTTGAAGACAATTAGAGTTATTATTAATTTCAGAGAAATGGTGTCTCTAAAATCCACCAAGATCTAAATTATAGATCTCTAATGTATGACCAAAATAGTAAGAAAATCACAACAAACAAAATATTCTATACTTTTTTATTCTGAGTGATCATAGTATAATAGTTGCTAAATCAATTCAAGCAACAGACAGTCTGAATTATAATTATGCTTTTTAGCACTGAAAAAATACATGACTTAGGTGAGTTACTTAATTTCTCTGGGGTTCAGAGAAAGTGAAATGAAAGATCAAAGCAGTCCTGCTCCATAAAAAGTCATATTCCAAAAGGTTTAGTGCATAGAAAAGGGCCTAGTATGTAACATTCGTCAGGAAGCCATGTCTCAACAAGATAGTTTTGGGGTGTATCTATCATAAGCAATCCTAAACCAAGAAAATACTGCTAGGAACACATAAAAACCAGGATTCTCTTCCTAGCAAATATTATTAGTTTATTTACTTGAAGATCTAATTATCATGATGGAGATCAAACTTTATAACCTGACTTCTTTTTCTTTCTTACATGAACATTCCACCTCCATACCCATCCTTGTGATCTGGGAGAAATAAATTGCAGGTCATGTACGTTAACTCTATCTTCCAATAGATTAAACTGCATAGGGTAGTTATATAAAAGCACAAGGCAGATCAAGTTTGAGCAACAAGTGCTTAAATTATACATAAACCATATCGTATCTGAATAATTTCTCTCTTGAATCAAGAATCCATTTCCTTCTCTTATTCAGATGCAATAATAAGATACAAGATCAAAATTGAGCCTTACTCATTATCAAAGACAGTTGAAAACCATTAAGGCACAACAAAAAGTCATGATATAATCTTCATTTGTACAGTCCTCAATTTTATTTTAGAAATCTAGAGTTTCATATAGAAACTAAGCAGATTCATTTCCACCGTTACTTTATTCCAAGGGAGAATCACACACAATTCAAGCTACTTCAATTGATACATTCTGTTTCCCTGTCTGCAGGATGAGTGTGGGACTTAAATCTTTTGGTGCTCAGGAATTTAGAGTCAGTAAGATCTCTTATTATGGGAACTGAATGAGGAAGAATGTTCCCCCATTGCCAACTTTGATTATAAAGAAAGACCATTTAAGATGAAATTCAAATGACAGAAGATGAAAATTAACAGAAAATCACACTCTCGATAATGCCTAAGCCCAGTATAATATCTAGTATCTAGTATTTTAAATTAACTGAATACTGTTCTCTCTCTCTCTCCCTCTCTCTCTCTCTCTCTCTCTCTCTCTCTCTCTCTTTCTTTCTCTCTCTCTCTCTCCCCTATTCCCCAGATTGAGTTTGGCTTCTTGTCAACTATGTCCGAAGTGTACTGACTGATACACAGGACAAAAGTAAGAGGCTGCTATGCTTGGCAATGAAGTATTGATATAAAAATGATCTTCTTTTCTAAGTGGCCAGGTGTGTGATGGATTTCTCAATATGAATTAATTATTTAAATTTAAGGAAAATTTTGCAAACTACTGTAGGTATGTCAATCTGAAATTCTTTCATTCTGAAAACATGTGAAGTAAAAATACAAGGACTCCTTGTATTATATATCCTTGTAAAAATACAAGGACTCCTTGTTTATTATATAAACACAATATACAGTAATAGAACAGACATAGGATAACCACTATAGATTATCTTGTTATAAACTAGGATAAATAGGAGTCCCACAGAAGTTACTAGTGCACATTGGTTCTGAAAACCAATAGGGAATATACTGGTAGTTCTTTTGGTAGGACTTGAAGTCCTAGGAATGTTTCTCCATGGCTTATGACTTTGCCTGTAGGCTTTTGTCTCTTTCCTCTGATTCACATTTCCTTTTTCATGAGAAATAGCTCATATTTGCATCTCACTATCATTATAAACAAACTTACTTCCCATAGAAGTTTTGGTCTCCAAAAGGCTCTTTTTATTTTCTAATCTCTCTTTCCCTTTCAGTTCAAATTGATGGTGTTTCTATGCATATGAGTATCTTAAAAAGTCTATGGGCCATCTATGAATCTTACTGAGGTTTACTAAATTAGTCCAACACTCAAAAAGATCTTCGAGATGAACTCTATCTGTTTTGGACTTCAACCAAGCTTGCTGAATAATAAATTGTTTAAATTTCTTAGCAGCTATATATCTGAGTTCTTTGCTCAGGCACTGTCTTAGATCCTTAAGATCTTAACAAGTATTTTATAGCCACACACTTAGCCATATCTTTATCACACATTCTAAACAGTCCCCTGGATTTGTTCTTTCTGCAAAGTCACTTCTTAATGTTATTAAATTTTACCATCTAACAAAATTAGAAAGTTTCAAAGTCAGTAAGTTCCAGCTCCTGTATGTGTAAAGCTCGCTTTAGCTTATCTGTTTTGTCTCACGTTTTGTTCTAAGCTATAAGAAGTATTCAGACAACACCTTTACAACTCTTTCTGGGAACATTTTCTATGTCAAGTGGGAAGACCACTTGCTCAAGGCTTCTTGGGTGTGGTTCTCCAGACCATGGTCACACAGACTTGGCTCAGGAAACCTCATTCAGTTATTTTACAGAGTTAGGATTCTTTTCCATTGACCAAGGAGTGGATTTTTTGGAGATCCTTACACTGTCATTCCAGAAGTGCTTCCCAATCTCTCATTTTTGAATGCTGAATATTTTCTCTTTTTTTTCCCTTAATTTTTCAGTATTTCAGGCAAAATATATCTATGGGTTGCATACAGCTACAGAAAGAGCAACAGCTTGCAACTTCTTATGTAGGCAATTGTATTCAGGTCTAGAATATTAACTAAATACCATTTGATAAAAACTACTGATGTAGAGAATCTCTTCTTGCTAATATCACTTTATTTTAGCAATAGAATGAAATATATATTTTGGAATCAGCCACAAATTAAATTATGTTTATTGTATTTTATTTAAGAAGGGAATAGTTTATTTTAAAAAATATTATCAAGCAAAGAAAAAGTAAAAATTTTAGACACACAGCTTCTGGCTTCATATCTCAATCTGCAAATATGTTGGTGCTGAATGGTGGGTCTTGCATATTCAGAAAATTCACTTTTATAGGTCACACTGTTTTGTACTGAAGATGTATTCACATTCTTAAATCACAAGGTACTTGTGACTCTCTGTTAATTAGTATAGGTTATACCACCTCTTTCTCCTTTCAAAAAATGCCAGAATTTATTTTTGTACATTCATATATGCATGGGAGGCTTGTTTGGCAGCTAGATGAAGAGACATGATGTTTTCTCATGTTAATAGTGAGGCATTGGATTTAAATAAAAGGGAAAAAGAGAAGTATAAACTAGAATGGAAAGGCTTGTATTGCACATTTCTGTATCTTGGGGTGGTATTAAGCATGTTATAAGTATGAGAAGTTAGAGGCAGAAGCTGCTGGAACTAGTCAAGAAAGTTCAGAAGTCATAAATGTTATTAATATTTTTTTAGACCTCAGTGCTGTGCTTTTTGCCCAGGGATTGGAGGCTCTAGGAAAATCATACAACAACTAGGCTTTACACACAGATGCCCCTCAGATGAATGATGGCAGCACCTGGGGCCCCCCAGATGACTTTGCTCACAAAGTATGAGGGCATTTAGGAGACAGAGCAGGAACAGAGCAGCAGAACAATCAGCACATGGTGACCGTAAAGAGATTTTAAGAACTGTCAGAAATTAATAAGCACATATTTTGGGGTAGAAACTGTGGCCCTGCTTTAAATAAGTGGACATTTTTAAGATCATAATCTGGTGGTCTACATTTAAATTTTATTTCCTATTTATTCTGTTGACTTTCTTTTAGGTGACCCATGCCTCAGTCTCACCATCTGGTTTCCTCAGAACATAGTTGGTGATCTGCCCTTATGGGATGATAAACTAACTCCTTGGTATCAAGATTACATTGAATTTACTTGAAGGACATGTTGGGGCAAGTTACACAAATAGACTACTGTTATAAATCTCAATACCCAGGTTGATACTGTCTGGGTACTTGTGAAGCTCAATTTAGCTGTTAGAAGTGATTTATTATTCATATTTCCAAATACATATGTGTTTCTAAAAGGTCAGTTTAGTGGTCTCTCAGGGAAACATACTTTTAAATGAGTGAACTGCTGTTCTAAGCCACTGACCGACAGGGTTCCCTGGGATATTCTGGCCATTGTCTGGCTAGCGTCTACTGATTTAGTCAAACATGTTATTCCTTCACAAAAAGGTAGTCTACCGTATTCAGCTTCTTTCCTTCAAAATTCCTGCATAGAATAGGAAAAAGTAAAGCTTCTCCCTGTGACAAGATTATTTGTTATACTCAGATAACCGAGGAACTCAAGTGTAGGTGGTCTACTTTAGTCTATGTTAAATTTAAACTTTTATTTAGGGCTTGTTTCCATCCTGTTTTGATTAGCCAATGGTTTCTACTTTAAAAGCCCTTAAAGTAAAGCCGATAAATGACTCCTTAAGCTCTAAGTGTTATATTTTTTTCTTAACTTGTATGAACAGAGTGTCTGTATATTGTTTCATCAGATGTATGACACCTTTGAAAAAGAAGAAGGCCATTAATAGATGGGACACTAGAAAACCCAGCAAAAACTAGGTTTATGGCCTCCTTACCTGTGAATGACAGAAACATATTATGCAGAATAATCAAAACCTCAAGAATTATATGTGCTCAGCATTATATATATGCTTGTACTTAAAAGTATATATATATACACAAATATAAATACATATATATTTTTTCCAGTTCTTTTATCCTTTGCTGATTCCTCTAAAGCAATGTCCTATTTGTCTCTACCTCTAAGCACCAAGATGCTCCACTGATGTTATATGAAGCAATAGTAGTATACTTTGGGGTTTATTATCTCCCTTGCTGTTGTGTGTTAGCCATTTCTTTCATCTTACCGGAAAACTTCTGCCGTGATCACTGCTTCTTCTCTGACTCTGTAATATTTTTTTACTAATAATGGTCCAGAGAAAAGTTAATTAACCAAGGATTGAAACAGGACAATACACAGATATTTCCTGTGCCCTTTCCTAGCCATGTTTTTCACTAGTTATTAAATGAGAAGAACTTAGAAGTTAAGATTGTAAATCATTTAGTGTTGGTTACAACTTCTTTATGTTTTAATTAACCAAGAAAGTTTTATATGATGCTATTTAGAAGAAACACTTTCAATAAGTCTTTGTTGAATTTTTTAAAAATCTGGAGTTAACTCTTTCAGGTATTGCTAAAGAAAAATATTTTAATCAGCTGGGGCTCAAAAGACATTGACACTATAGATTCTGGTGCTCACTTATTGTGGGAATGCACAAGGTTTTCCATAAGATAGAAATACTCTAAATTACTCTTTCGCACAATTATTTTAAGTATATTTGTTTCCCATAGCTATCCACAAATTTTCTATGTTGGAGAATTTGAAATACTATGTCTGAATAAGAACTATTTTGTTCAAGACCATTTTCCATAGATACTATTATCCTGTTGATAGTAGCAACAGTGCATAAATGTTTCAAGAAATGACAGGTGATCGGAAGTACAGTCAAATACAGGTAGTGAAGTTAAAAAAAATTTGGGAATTTGCACTTGGACTCACTTAAACTCTCTGACACTTAATACCCTCATGTGCAAAATGATAGCAATGTTGACGATTTTTCAGAGGAAGAAAGGAGATAATGTTTAAGAAAAAATTTCCAAACACTATAGAGTGCTCCACAAATACTAGTTTTTATTATTGATGACTATCACAGATGACTTTTGCCAGTTTACGTGAAATGCTTTTGTCCCTAGAGCTTTGATACCAGAGAGGATATTGTGGAGGAAAAAAAAGTTTTAGTATTCTTTCAACTATCCCTCCGTCCAATCCAGGACTGCCCTCTGCTCTCAGCAGCCATTACCCTCCCAAGGTGCATATGCTGATGCTCACCTCGCAGTGTGCTGTAATGTCTCTAATTCACTTTTCTTTTATCCACGAATGAAAGTCAAAGAATAAATGCCAAAATCTAGAAAATTCTGAAAGCCAGCCACTTGCATGGCATATACTCACTAGTGTCACTGGCCACATTTAGATCTCATATTTTAGTCTCAAAAGTGAAGTTCATTCATTTAAACTAGCTGTTTACTCCTTCTTTGCAGAAAGCATTGAGAAGTTTTATAGGATACACCATTTCCCTCTCTCTCTCTCTCTCTCTTTCTGTGTGTGTGTGTAGGTGTGTGTTTGAGAGCAGAACAATGATAAATTTATTTTTGAAAGCAGCAAATTATGAGAGTCTCTTTCATTACCTTCCCTTATTGCTTTATTTGCTTCAAGAGATAGAACACAAGATTTTTGCAATACCACTGGGTTTAAAAATTATGTCCAAGGCTCTTCTCTCACATGCAGAATTACAACATAAAAACTCAACTAAAAGTATTATAAGTTAAGTAAGTGTTTGAATGATAATAACAATTGACACTTCCATGGACTAACTTTTAAAATAATAAGATCCTTGAAGATATGGCTGAGAATCCAGAGTAGAACACTGGAGAGGTTGTCACAGTGATGGGATTTTTGTCCTGATTTATAATATTTTAGTTTCTTTGGCTGAAGACTTTGGGGACGTTAAAATCCTTAAGTCATGTCACATAGTTTTATAGACTCTGTCTTACACAATATTACTAATGCTAATATGTAATATATATTTGGCCTTTGACCTCTATGCCATCCTTCTTTTATTCGCTTTCTTTCCTCTTGTTTTCTCCTAATTGCTGCATTTCATTCCCACTCAAATTCACCTGCCCAATAAGAGAGGGGGAGAAAAAGAATGTTGCAGATACTAAATGGATACATTTTTAAGATATTTAAATAAGATTTGCCATAGATGATTCAACATAGTTGCTTATTAGAAAAAGAGTGATTCTTCTAAATTTGTTTAAATTTTTACATTTTGGGAAACCAGATTGTATGATGGGAGGAAATAAAATGTCTTGGCTGTGATTGGAATGGTCAGATTGACTTGAAAAAAACCATGTATCAATGTTTACCACTTTCATTATGGTGAGTAAGCCATTTAACCTCGTAAAGTATTAATGCTCACATCTGAAAAGTAGGTATAATATACAACTTATCTTAGATAATTAATTATATGATGATTATATATGTATGTATGCATAGAATATATATCATATTATATATGTATATATGCATATAATATATAGAATATATATGATATAATGGTGAGAACATGAAATTATAAATTCAAAGGTGTTTAAGTCAGTTTTTGGCTCACAGATCACAACGTTTGTACATGGTTGTTTTAGTTATTGTTCTTCAAAAGCATAATATCAAGTCAGAAAATCTATTTTTTGATTTTTTCACTAAGTTTTGGTGGCTAGATATTCTTATGAAAAACTTCTTATATTTTTCCTAGAGCTTTAATTTCCCTAATCTGAAATAAAAATGAAAATTATACTGAGAATATTAGAAATATATCAATCATTATGTCATTATGCTATAGTAATGAAATATCTCCAAATCTCAGTGGCATAAAACAATAAAAGATTATTTCCCTCTCATGTTAAGTGTTCATTACAAGCCAGCAGCATGATCAGCTCCAAGTCATTGCTGACCTTACTGTGAGACACAAGCTGATAGAGCAGCCACAATCTGAGATATTGCTGTTCACTAAGGCAGAGAGAAAAAAAAAATGGGAAGGCAACCATTAATTCATAAAACATTTGCTCACACTACTTTTGATCATATTCCATAAAAGAAAGTATGGCATATGGTTGCACCTAAAATTCAATGAGCAAGAATGGACAGAGCTTATCATGTATATGGAAAGGAGGAGCCAGAATACTTGCAAATGGGCCTAACAGCTACCACAGTAGGTATCAGATTAAATGAAATTATGTCTAGAAAAGCATTTTGTAAATTGAAAAATATATACATGGTACAAGTTATTACTATCATAATTTTGAAAAAATAAGTTGAAAAAAACTAAATTTTCTATTTTATATTCAGCTTCTATGTATTTTTATACCAGTATTCTATAATACTTTTAATTGAGATTTACTTGAAATAATATTTTCCTTTGCAACAAAGCCAGTATTTTAGCATTCGTTATGCAATTGATTGAAAAACAAAACTGATGGTTTATTTCTAAGCAGCCTCTTCAGGCTACTTTATGATCCCTTGATTTCTGGATAGGGATCATAAAGCTCTCCCGAATGCTGTGCATGTACTAGATGCTCTTTTGAGATTCTTTCTTGATTAGAAATCTGTGAATCTCTGAAACTGCTCTTAGAAAATGTGTACCAAATAAAATTTAAATATACTAACATGATACTCTGCACAAATATTATGAGGCTGAAAAAAGAAAATATTAGTGTGAATGAATATGAAGCTCCATACTGACCGAGAAATTATTTCGCAGTCAGCTTGGTTCCCTTGACACTCCTCATTCTCTGCTGCCTCTTTTTATACACCCTGTCTCCCATTTTGCACTCACCTATCAGCTTTTCCCTAATTGTCATACAAGGAGAACATTCTGTGCTCTCTGTGTTGGTTAGTGCTCCAGGCCTCATACACGTATGCAGAAATATTTGTTATGACACTTTTTATGAGAAATGATTAACATACACACTATGTTCAGGTAACAAGCACCTAATCAATCCACCATTTAATGATGCTTTTTCAATAAACTAGTCATTTTACTAAACATCAGTTAAAAATTTCTTATGTTTACGCAGTTTTACATGCTCCTTATATATTAAAGTACACAGATGATGCACTTTTTAACAAATTTTCTTTCCAAAACCACAGAATCTAATAGCATTTTAGTAAACGTGCTTTAGCATACATAGAGAAAATATGCTTTAATATGAAAATCCCTACAATCACATTTAACAATAATTAGTAAAAGAAATCTAAGTGAAGCTGTATGGTAATCTTGAATTTCCAGTTGAATGGATTGAATCTACCACTTGTCTCTGGTACTGTGGTGAAAACGTTCAGTTTTTTAACTTTGATTTTAAATGGACAGCAACTATTCTCCCTAGGGAAATATTCTTTGCAGAAAATCCGGGAGTCCTATAGTCAATAATAAATGAAAAAAATGTGAGAAATGGGAAAAAGATCTTCTGAATAAATACATAGGTCAAGAAAAAAATGATATACTTAGAAGCATTTTTATGGTATCTGTACATCCTCTTTTCAGGACAGGATTTATCAGAGAAATGTCCGGCAATGTGGGAGCTGGTGTGATGCTATGGCATTCAAAAGGATACAAATTTTTGAGCGAGGTTGTAAATGATATAAAATATCTCCTTTTAAATCTGAGCTTATACAGTTATATCAGCTCTATAGTTGTAGCACACGTTAAAGTAACTATAAACAATAATGTTTCAACTAATAATATCTGGAATAGTTTTTTTTTTTTTTATCTTGTAATAGGTAAGTTCAGATCACCCCATAACCAGAGTGTAATGAAATTGTCAACATTTTCTTCATTTCTTCTTTTCCTGACAAATGGTGTGAACATATCACCTTTTTCTCTTAATGGAAAACCTAACTGGAATACATCAAAATGCTATTAGGTTTTTCATTTTCTTCCACAATGCAATGCTGGGGAATGCATGCAGCCTTCATCTGGGCACCACTGTGGAATATTCCTTGTTCCTGATAAAATGACTGCACAGGAAAATCAAGCAGAATTGTTCTCTGGCTTGCATTGCTGCTCCTTTGTTACAGTCTCTCCAAGAATGTGTGCAGGGAGATTATCTGTGCTGTAGGAATACACATGGGTTATGTTAACCAAAATGTGTTTAAAATTTTACCCAAGTAATTTTAATGTGCAAACATGTTTAATGAAAAAGTCTTCATGTCCAACACTACTTATGCATATGCTGTATTTTGGAATAAAAGAAAGAGCAGCAACATAGACTGCTTGCCATAAGTTTCAAAAGACGCTTATTGCAATATTATGTAGGAAGAGGGAAAAATAAAATCAAGTGCTCTTACCCCATGGGAAATATCTGTAGCCTATTCATTGTTTAATTTATTTTGTCTTGAACTAAACCAATAATAGGGTATAAAATAAATCCAAGTGAGTATACATGAAACATAGAAGTCAGTACAGGAAAAGCACATTCCTTCCATCTATAAAATTTTACCTATGGATTACAATTATTAAAATAGAAAGTACCATTTTGCTGTAATGGCAATTTAACAAGAAGAAAACATTAAGTGGCATTTTTGCTGACCTCATAAGCAATTTGATTACCTTGCTATAAAATAAAAACAAGAATACTTAAAATGAAGTATATATATTCCCTCTATGACATCAATTTCTAAAGAGGTAGTTAGATGACAGAAACACAGATTTTTGAGTAAGTCATACAAATTACAATGTCATTTTTATAGAGCAGGTCTAGTGTGACATAAGTAATCTGATAATTTAAGATACCATATAATTTACAAAAAAAAATAGGTTAAAGCTATTTTGAACCACTTTTGGAGTCAGCATAATAAAAATTTCTTATTGCTTACTTGTATCAATCCACTCTAAATACTTTAAATTGTTAATAAATTAAGAGACAATTGAATCTTTCTTCCAGGTACATTATTGTTGACAATGCTTTAGTGATTCTTCTAGCAACATCTGAATGGTGGTATCTTGATTTGCTGAGTGACAGGTCCAGAGAAGCATTTCTCCTAATGTTTGAGAAGAGCAATAAATATTTTCTTGGAGCTCTTGTTATGATTTATTTTTTAAACCCGAAGTAGAGTTATAGGAAGACTTTATAGTGAAGCATTTTCATTTTATTTCACCTCAACAAAAATGCACCAGCTGTGCAGTGGAACTCATTTCAAGTACAAAAATGATGCTACAATATTCAATCACTGAACTTCCTAGAACAAATGACTATTAAGACCACAGAATACGTTCCTTTCCATCCCCAAATAATTTACTACTGAATATGGGATGGTCACTTTAAAGCCAGAACAAACATATTTATGCTTATCCCCTTTCTCTTTTATGTGTGTAAATAATTTAAAGGCCAAAGCCAAATATTATGCATCATATTTTCCTTAGGGAAAAAATTTATAGGGAAATGTATCTCTAAATTGAAAATCAGAATTTAATATTGTCCTGAGATATATATATGTGTGTGTATATGTGTATATACATATACACATATATAGTCACCATTAGAGTGATTTGGGGGTTACTCAGCTTCTGTCTTCAAATTTGGTTGGTTTAATGCATTATAGTGATATAGAGAAATTTGAACTTCTTATTCAGGCTCATCAGTGTGCTACAGCTATTGTCTCTCAGATAGAAATATTTTCAAGCAAAAGGAAAATAAAATAAAATGCATCTAGAAATCAAATGTCGAGGTCATTAGCTACCACTGTTTGGTCTTGCTGTAATAACATCCCAATTGCACACATGGCAATTTACATGGCATTACCCGTTATGCTCTGTGCTGCAATTTCACTTTTGGAGGTTACTGTTCCTTAATTTACTCTGCTAAAAGAGAGCATTTTCAGAGCATAGAAGCCATCTGTTTCAGGGTCCACTGTATTCTCCACTGGCAGGTTCTGTGAAAACAAGGAGCAATGACATACTGAACTGGAAATCCTGACATTTTTACCATTTAAAAAAAATCTTCAGGAAAAGCCTCACAATCTTCTATTTAAAAATCAAAGAAAGGTAAATTAGAAACTAGGCACTGTAAGTTTCATCCTTTGGTGCATTTGTCAGCTATGACACAGATTTCTCAGGTTTCCATTATTTGTGTGGCATTTATTTGTTTTATTTTTAATTATAGATGTGCAGTAGCTGCCTCACTGATTCATTTACTTCAGCATTAGCTGCTCACGGTAGATGCTCAATTCACTGGATATCTGTCACAATTTTGGATTGGATACCCATTATCGAGATTGATAGCAGTTATCAAACCTCAAAATACGTGTGTGTTCTCTTTTAAATATTAGCTGTCAGACTGTGATAAGTTGTGTTGGGTTGTATGGAGCAGGGTTGAACATATGACACAAGGAGGCTTAGTTTTAAAGACTAACACACTTTATAGTTGAAATCCTTGACAAAAGAGAAAGGCAGGCAGAATGCCAACATGTGCAGAAGACAAACACCAGGGTTCAGTAACCATTCCAGATAAAGGAAAACAATTTGACCTTCCTACTTTTGTCTTATAAAATGATTTGTTTAACTTTCAGCTTTAAAAAGTGTAAAAAGGAGAAAGAGCACAAAATGACTCTTCCTGTGCAATGGAGAATGTGAGCTTTATTCTAAGTTCTCAGGGAGGTGATTCTGCCAAAGAATTATGAAAGTCTTGAAATATGTATTCTGTGTAATGCCATATTTTATGAAAATATAAAAAATCTTTCCATTTTAGAGAGTTAATTGAAACCGGTATGGAGCACTTTAGGAAATCATTTTTAAAAGAGCCTCAGTTTGAATATCTTTTTTTGTCATGTATGTAATATGTTAATGTTAAACACTACCTATCGGCTTAGAGGCAGTACATACTGGCATATCAAAGCTACAGCATATTTATTTGGTATTAACAATTTTACTTTTTCCATTCCAAAATGAGCTCTAAATATTTTGCTTACATGTTTTTCTGCAGAAATTTGCACATTAATTCTATCTAATTGGCTACTATATAGCCTTTATGGTATCCTTGCTGAAGAGATTAACTCTAATCAGGAAACTCTGGCACAATGTTGCCTCTTTAATGGGTACTTTAAAAGTATATAATTGTCCCTTTGTCCACAAGATCTAATGAATACGCTCTTCTTCTGACAAAGGACTACTGATAATTTTATTACTATTGTGTTATTATATCTTTAAAATTTACTAGTGAACAGTTCACTTTTAACCAAGGAAATGCAGTCTTTTAATTAAGCGGAAAACTTGAAAAGGGAGGCTTTTGCAGAGAGGCTCAATTGCTTCCTGCAACCTTTATGAAAAGGGCAGGGTGTTAAAACAAACCTCCCACTTTTATTTTCAAAGGAGAAGAAAATCAGAGCTAAAGATAATCTCTCCATTAGTATTGTTAATAGTGTTCAGCTTTCTTGACATGCTTTAGAAGCATACAGACTTGTCATGAGCGTCACATTTGCAAGCACTGTCACAGTTTCTGAAGGCTCTGGAGAAAGCACGGAAGTGTGTTAACAGTAACTGTCAGTGGCCTTTGGGGAACAATAGGCTTACCTTAGACTGTGCCCAGCTTTTCAAAAAACAAGTTGCTATATTATACTCCATACTCATGTTAGTGCTCACATAATACTTGACCCAGCCTCATTTTTTGAAGTACCGTTTCCAATTCTAAACTGCTTTCTGATCCCCTTTGGATCATCTAATTTGAGTGTTATATCATCTACCCATAGAAAAGTGATTCCAGCATGCGTGTCCAATGGTTTCTTGTTCAAGGGCTTAGCTACTCAGATTGGTGGATATATGTTTTCCATTTTCTTTAAAATGTTTGACTTTTTAGTTCTGCTAAGTCTCATAGTACTTAGGTGTCATAAATAATTATCTAATAAAACCCATGGTATTAAGCTAATAGCTATAGATGAGTCCAAGATTTTTGGAACAATTGTGCCGTGAAACTCTTCAGGCATATTGGAAACACTTGACAAGAACAATGCGAAACTCTTGCAGAATCATGTCTAACTAGGGTATAATTTGTGTTTCAGTGTTCTGTTTTATAATTAATCTGCTCTATGTTGCTAGTGTCATTGAATAAAATACCTTGTCATGGCAGATTCTTTATGCAGGCTAGCCAAGGGAATGGGTTAAGTTTACATGACTGTATTTTGTTCCAATAGAACAGTGGCTGTAGCATAATCAGTTTGAATAAGTAATCAGCTAGGATATTGTTTCAAGATTTGTTTTTTCCTTAGGTCAAGTAAGCCCCTAACTGACATGCTCTGATAGAATTAGGCAAGAACTAACTGAGTTTGGCATCTAATCTGTTTTAGCCAGTAGTTCATTTTATCCATTGTCTATATCCATTGGGAATCCAAGCTGCCCATCATATAAACAATGTGTGCTCTATTTCTTTGTAGAAATGGTGTAACATTTTGTTTCAAAGATGAAATATGAAATAAAGTATCTCACATCTTCATGTGAAATGAATATACCACAGAAAAATCTCTATGAGGAAAAGTATGTCCAAAAGCGAGATACACATATACATCCAAGTGTTAGGGATATTGACACAACTGTCAAAAAAATCCATTGCAAATTTAGGGTGTGGTAAATAGCACTTTTTAAGATCTCTCTTTTTATTTACAGAGGTATAGTTAATACACATTACAATGATCATGAAGAACATGTTTTGTTCTATAAGATTTTTAATCCCATAGGCTAGAAAATAATTTTCTAATGAAGTCTTTACTGGTATGTATCTATTTAGATGCCTACATATGATTCTCAGTAATGTATGTATGTCAGCCAATATGTGGATTCTCATTTCAAATATGGCATTAGGGCATTGCATTCATGAAATAGAAGATATTATAGGATGCATAAAAATAAAAGGTGTCAATCCAATATTATAGTTGT
>CAUYPO010124542.1:0-45035 GCA_963574435.1 Cheirogaleus major | reverse complement strand
GAGCTGGGTTGGGTAAGCCTGCCCTCGAGCACCACAAATGCTGTTAGCAGGGGTCAAAGTCCTGTTCTCTGCTTCCCGGAAAAACTGTCAGGGAGGGGCTGGGATGGCCCCACTCAGTCAGAAAGTCTGCGTGTGGGGGTGGAGCTGTCTGAGACCTGCAGTCTTGAGCAGGCCTCGCTCCTTTCCACCCTCCACAACTCCGCGGCTTCTCCTGGGCCTCTGCCAGCAGGCCAGACGTCAGGCCACCAGGTCTCCCCTGGCTATGACGCAGGCCAGGGGTTTCCCTGCGCTGGGTTGCCGCCTGGGCTGGGTACAGGACCCCCTTTGGGAGCAGGGTCACCCTCAAGCATGCTGATCTGCCTCTGAAGGCGCACACACCTTAGTAGGCTCCTTCCCAATATTCCTTCTGTGCCCCAGGCAATGCAGTTTGGTCAGCAGGTCTGACCTCTGGGCCCCGGAGTTCAATCCCTGACCCCACCAGGGAGAGGAGTGCCAGTCCTAATTCCCCTATGGGGAGCCCAAGCTGGGTCTATGTCTCTCAGCCTCAGGGTCTGCCCCATTCTCCTGCAATGACCGGGCCAGCAGCACCTGGGAGGGCTGGCGGTTAGGGAGCTCCCCGTCTGAGTACCCCTCAGACAGCTGTAGGGCCCCAAAAGGGAAGGTCCCGTTCCCTGGAGATGCCTCCAGCTGGTGGCTATATTGTCTCTCTCTCTCTCTCTCTCTCTCCCTCTCTCTCTCTCTCTCTTGGCAGCCGCGGTAGGGGCGGGGGAGGAGAGAGTGCAGCAATATGGCGCCTGCCGCGCGGTCGGGTCTGTGCACACGGAGGGGCCCCAAGGGTGGTTGGGAGCCTGGTGCCACGTCGGCTACAGGCTTACTGCTCGCTAACAGCGGCCGTCTCTGGACTGGTGTCCGCAGGTCTCTCCAACTGCTGGGGAGCCCGCCAGCAGTCCGAGATACAAGGGAGGGGACGTTAACCGCTCCACCTACCCTTGCCGCTGGTCTCCAAGCCACTGGCTTGGGAGGTCTCTTCTCCCAATTCTCCTCTGCAACCTCCTCCCGTGGAGTCTCCCATAGTCTCCAGTGCCCCTCCGTCCGACCCCCGTCCGATGTATGGTTGTCTGCTTGCTTTTCTTCTAATATCTTCTAGAAGCTGTCTTTTCTGCAGAAACATTCTGTCTGGCAGTGTTTCTTGTCCGCCCACATTTTTTCCTTAGCACAAAAATTAACTCAGTTTTCCTCTGTTTCAAATAGGTATATTCTCAGTTAAACCAAATTAATGAGGTTTTATAAGAGAAATTAGAACTGAATTAAACAAGGGTATAACCCATTTGACACATCATCACCATTGCAAAATACAGTGTTATTTTAGCCAAGTCTGCTTCTTTCTACATTTGCAAAATGGAGTTAATCAAAGCATCCTTTCCTAAGAAGAACTTCTTCCACTGACTTACCTGTATAAATTAATTCTTTAATTCTGGAAATTTGGCATCAGCTATTCGTTCTAGACACTTCTTCCTTTTCTTTTGAAATGTTTCCATACTAGTGAATATTCCTAATTTCCCTTTCAATACTACAAGGGCTATTGTGAATGGCAAATGGCAGTTTGTTGTATTGAGTGTAAATTTGAGATTTTGGGGGGAAAAATAACCAGAACAAGCATCTGTGAAATACATAAAGGCAGGTCCCTAGTCTCCAAAAGTTAATATTAATTAGGTTATTTAAATCTTTGAATATACCTCCTCTTACCACAGGTACTGAAAATAATTAGGTTCCTTTTCAACCCATTAAATACATGAAGTGTAAGTTAATCATATGCATGAAGTCTTTCACATTTATTGGGAACCTGCTATGTTCAAGGCATTTTGGTAGGGATTGGAAATGCAAAGATAAATGAGTGAAAGTTTTTGCCCTCATACAGTTCACAATTCAGAGGAGACCAATAATTATACCACTGCTGGATAATACTATAATGCACATTCACAAAAAGTTCTGTGAGGTACAGAAGGGATGCTCAATTTGCCTGCTGGTACCAGAAGACACTTAGCAGAGGAAGGAACACATGTGTAAAATAGGAAAGGAATTGATATTTTCATTCCAATTACCTCCACATTTGATGAGAAGGAGTAAGCAGTTGCCTCCATTTGGGAAGAATGGAATTTAAACATCACCTAGCAAACTGCTCTCTGTATTTGTGAAAGAAATGGCTATTTGCTGCATTTCTAAACCCAGAGAAACCAGTCCTTAGGTATTCTGAATTGAGAAATACAGCATTTATTAGGGAGTATTGAATTTAGACATTCCTGGGTTCAAATCTGCTTTGAAACTGATATATATTATCATGGTAGTTTACTTAGCCTTATAGCCTCTGTTTCTTTGGCTATAAAACAGTCACCAATATTCCCATCTTTCAGGTTAATGGTGAACATCAGAGTTGATTAATGTAAAGCACCTAGCATGAGAGATTAAGGATGAAATTCTGAATTTGGACTCTCTAACACAAAATATATATATATGTATATAGTGTTTACAGGTCAGGATACATACAGAACTCAAGAATCATTGCCAGGTTTAACTGATGTCCTGTAGGAAAATAAAGCAAAATGCAACAAAACAAAAACTACCTCCCGTTTCACTGGAGAATAAATCTAATAGCTCTGAGTCCAAATTGTTCTGTCATCTCACAATTCCTTAACAGTCTTCATGAAGAAGAACTGTTAAGTTCCATAAGCACAAGAACCATGCCTTAGTCACCTTTGGTCTCAAACCAGAATTTATCATGATATCTTGTGTACTAGGGCTCATATTTCACTTAAAAATGTAGTTGAGCTATAGTCAAACTGAGTGTACATATGAAAAGACTATACTGATTTGAATATGATAATTTAGAGTTGATAGAAGCACCAAGAATATGTTCCTACTAATAGAATTGAAAATATTTTATTTGAGAAAGAGGAAAATCACTCAAAGCAAAACCATTCATTGAAGAAATGAACTTTCTGAGTACATATGGTGTATCAGGCACTGCTCCAGGAACTGAGGATATAGCAGTGAATGAGAGACAAAAATGCCTGCCCTCATGAAGCTTACATTCTAGTCTGAAAGACAGACAGCAAATATGACAAAATTGATAAATAAGTAAAATGTGTAAATGCTAAGAAGAAAAACAAAGCAGAAAAGGAAGACAGGAAGTATCAGGGGTTCTACACCAGGGTGGTAACTTATGCCATGATGAGAAGAGGTTTCAGATTTTGCACATATTTTTAAGTAGAAACAACAGGATTTGTTGATGGGTTGGACACGTGAAGTGCTGTCCAATATTCAGCTACTAGGATATTGTTAGAATAAATAGAGAGTCCCAATTTCCCTTCAAGAGAATTGCACTAGAAAATAATTCAGCGACTTAACTCATGAAAAATGTGAATTAAATGATGAAGAGATGGGAATTTTTAAATAAAGTTTTAAAGGAAACAAATATCTGGTTACAAAGCTGATTGGCAGGTCAATTATCAAAGATCCAAGCAGAGTGCCCTCACTTATTGGAGCAACAACTCATGAATGAATCTTTGAAAACTAAAGACTACCACTGAAAAACAGACTGAAAGTCTGTTATTTACATTTGTAATTAAAAATAAAGAAAGTGTATTGATTAAACAATTAGGCTCTTTTAAGGTTAGCAAAAGTGGAAACTACTGTAATATCAGAAAAATTTCATTTTTATGTCCCTAGGAAGGAAGGAAAAGGAAGCGAAGGGAAGGGAGGAAGGAAAGGACAGAAGGGAAGGAAAGGAAAGAAGGAATGAAGGCAGGCAAGCAGGCAGACTGGCTCTTTTATAAGGATTCATTATTCCCAAACTTGAGCACAAAAAACAATCCCTTCAATTTTGTTAAATCCTCTTGTTCAATGTGGTATCAGAGATATCCACAAGATGGCACTCATATTTTTCTAAATATGGTGTTGGATTAACAGGATTGCTTACACTTTGTATTTCAGTCCAGAAAGACTGAATAAATCACAGATGCAAACACATTTCAAAATTTTCTATTACCATGGAGAAATAATGCTTTTAAGGTACTCTAATGCACATTCATAGCTTGCAAGTAACTTACAATTTTCACTTCCTATTCTAGCAGCTGGTGGAAAGTAAGCATTTATAACCATTATCTGCCAATCAACAGCTTGATAATAGAAAGCTGTAAGTGACCATTGAGAGACCCACAAACTTTATCCATGATGAGACGTGGGATCTTTATTTTATTTCAGTTTATTTTATTGGTTGTTCTACATAGATAGGTTCTGAAATTAGCAAGCATTGTCCCTACCATTGTTCAGCTAAGTAAACAGGCTCAGAAAGAGTAAGAAGATGAGAGGATAGGGTAATTCAACAAAGAAAGATAAAGAACAATAAATAAATCCAGTTTCGTTAGCTAGAGAATCAATAATTTAAACACAAATCCTTAATAAATGGATTAAATGAACTTGTTAATTCAAATCATATTTCAACACACATTTATTGAATACTTCCTATATGCCAGGCACCGTTCTAGGCTCTAAGGGAAAAGTGATGTGTGAGATAAACACATCCCTGCTTTCATGGAACTTATGTTTTAGTGGTGATAAATAGTAAAGAAAAACAAACAAAAAATATATCAGAAATGATAAGTATGAAGAGAGTTTAACTAGGATATGTGATAATTTGATGTGTGATTACTTTAGATTGATTGGGGAAACTGTGGTGACTTCAAGGCAACATGTGGACCCTCAATTGAATCCCAACTTCACAGAAAAAAATCTGGATTCAGTAAAAAGACCTCACTCAAGGATCCAGAAGGCCATATTTAGTCTCAAGGCCACAGGTTGCCCACCCCTGAGTGACATTTCACCTGATACCTCAATGACAGAACAGGCAGCCATACAGAGATTGGGGGAGGAGCAACCAACACAGCTCATGGAATGATCCTAAGGCCAGAACAACTTGGGCTTATCTGGGGAGCAGACAGAAGGCCTGTGTGGCTAGAGAGGAGTGTAACATGGGGGAGAGTAAGGGGGAGAGTAACATGGCATGAGTTCCAAGAAGTAGACAGGAGCCAGGATGGATGGATGGATGGAGGAAAGAATGGATAGAAGGAAGAATAGAAAGAGAAAAATGAGCATGAGTGCTAATTTCAGGTTAATCAGAGATTCTCTCGTATGTTGATCTTTCTGGAAGTTTTCTATTAGTTCACATTCCTGTCTTAGCAAGGACTGAGGAATGTATATAACATTTATTATTTTCTATTTTAAGAAGGTACCATCCCCCAGGTTATTACCTTAAATATAAATGACCATGGGGTAGCACTGAAAACAAAACATGTGTAGAAAGTGGGATGAATATGTTATTTTCAAGAGATATCCAAAAAGTGAATTTTCAATAATACTTGATTTGAATCTGTTTTGTACTGATTTGCCTCTTTCTTCTCAAAGAGTGTGGAAAGGTATTCTTAGTTAACTAAAGATTCATATTTGCTGATTCTGATTAATCAATGTTTTCTGGTGCCAAAGAATTATTTAAATAATTCTCACATTTCTTTTATCTTCTAATATTTACCAGTTGTGTAAGATTTTATTATAAGCAAATTTTCAAAAGCAATATATTTTTAAGACATGTTAGAACTGAAACCCAAGCAATTAAACTGCAAATAAAGAGGCCCACTGCTCTCTGTGACCTCATACAAATCAGATCATCAATCAAAATCTCAATTCCTCCTGTAAAAACTGGAATATATGCTTGGTCTCCAACTAGAATCTCAATAAAGAACTATACAGGTTTGATTTTATTGAATAAAATCGTTTTTATAAATATAACCTTGGTATTTCAAAAATTTAATTGGCTCCAGATTTTAGAGTTGACATTACACTGACCCTATGACTTCCTTCATGTCACCCATTCCTTCAGGAGCTTCTTTGTCTAAAGTCCACAAAAACTGTTTCAACAACCACACCATTTAATGTTGGCTTGAAATTGCAAATACTTTCTCTCAGTAATCACAAAGCCATATCCAGAAATATTCATTAGTAATTGTATTTGCATCTATTAAATGTAGATTAAGAGGATCTTATTTTAACGAGATCTTATTTACCAACTAATTAAAATGAAAATTTATTACAAGTATGAAAATAATTAACTTAGAATTATTAAAGTAACGTAGTTCTTCTGGTTGTAAGAAAACAATACAATCATTTTCTCCCACTCAATGAGCCTTGTTTGAAACAGCTACTTATATATCAGTCATTGTTATTAATTTCACATTTTTACCTACTCTTTATTTTCCCAGATATTGAAATTCCAGTGCTACTGATTTCATAAAGCTCTTTTAAAGACAAATTCACTATGTATCAAAAGCAGTTGTTTAAATAAGCATTCACTTTTGACAGCTTTGCTCTTGATACTTTCCACAGTAGCAGCTGGGAGAGCATTTGACCATCGGTCATGTATTTCTCTGTTGTGCTTTCTTTTTCCATTCAAAGTATATGTTCTACAACAAGCATTACCCCACAACATTTTTCCTCATGTTTAATAAATGTGACGCTCTATACAATGACCAACAAAGAAACAAAATCCTATTCTCTTTATATAGCAGGGGAAAGTTATTACATTATTTCCTCCACGTAGTGGTTGATGCTATCTCGATATTATTCTTTGTCAAATGTCAGTAAAATAAAGAAGAAAATAAAGCTGCTTCACTGGCATGATGGTCTGGCCATTAGCAAACAAACAAACAAAAACTTAACTTGGAAATATAACGTTTAGAAAGCACCAATACAGCTGACTATACGTTTCTACCTTAAACATTTAAAAAGATAACTTCATTCTTTCCATTCTTAAACTAAAAAGAAAATCTGTTGTTTTAAGATAAAAGAGCCACAAAAATCCAAGACTTAATCTCTGCTTCAGGCTAATGACAAAAAATATTTTTCATTTTTAGTTCACATCCTGAAAAAATCCCTTTGGTGGAAAATGTTCTGAACTAGATTCTGAGAGGCAAACATATTTTCTTCACTTAAATTTTCAGGATGATAAACAAAGGAGAGAAGAGAGAAGAGGGGGTCAAAAAAGAAACATATAAATTCTCCTAAAATAGATCAGCTTCAAATGTTAAAATACTTTTTAGTACATTGAGAAACTTTAAACTTCAAATTTTATACTATACATAAGTATTTGAATGACATAACACCTTATCCTGGTATATCAAGAATTAAAATTGTCTCATATTTATTTCTAATCATATCACTGAACTGCTACTGTTTTCTGGGCTGCAAATGAATGATTTATTCATAATAGTGTGACACAGTTATGTATGATTGATTGGTATAAAATAGAAAGAGACTTTGTCCTCAGCAAAAGCTTAGAACAGGGACTGTCCAGTGCGTGCTGTCTGTCCATCTGCAGCTAGCCGGCTCAATTACTGCTTGCCATTCTGGTAAGAGACTCAGTGGATTTTTCACAGCATAATTTCCACTCTACAATAAATTACGAATCCCAATTGACTCTGTTTTAAGACATTTCTAGATTCCAATTCATTACAATACAATGACTTCACCCTCATCTTAAGACTTTTCAGAATCTCATCATGATTTTTCAAGTTCCAAGAAAAAAAAAAGGCAGGCAGGCAAAGTATTCCTTAATTTTTGTTTTTTTCCACAGAAAAAAAACACAGCTATTAAAAAATAATGATAGCATAGAAATCTTTCAGATTGTAAAGCTCTCTCTTCCTTTTCTTTGAGTTTTCTTCCTGTTTAAATAATTAGGCCAGGGAAAGAAGAAAGGAATTTCTAGTCCAGTGGTCATGCTCCACATCGTATCATTTTGTTGCTGTTTTTCCTCTAGCCGAATAGCTCCATTAATCAGTGGGAAAAATATGCAGCAAACTATCTATACATTCTAATATTATTCCCAATGGAGAACTGTGAATTAGAAAGTTGCTTCTGAAAGAACTTCTGTTACATTAAAGAACTATGGTGGCATGCCACAAATCTCAGAGCAGTATCGGTGTTACTTTGGTTAGTTTGTGTTTTGTTATAACTAAGCATATGGCAAATTTAATGAATTTACTTAATGAATGGGTATTCATTTAAAAACTCTCCTTCTGTATAGCCAAAGTCTTACTTCCAGAGTAGTTAAATTCAATCTCACACATACTTTTACCTTTACTTTATTTTCCTACTTGAATTTTGTGACTAATTCCTAACAAAAATAAAAATAGACAATCAACTACTGATATTTTATATTGATGACACACTTTAGCTTCATACACTGATTTCTATTGATTGCTGTATTTCCTTTGCTTCCGGGAAGTTGACCCTTTGATTACACTGATTCTAATAATTCCAGTTATTTTGATAAGTATCACATGGGTAGTGCTTTGTATTACTCTACATGCAATGCTAAAATAATCATTCATTTGATTATATGAAAATTAGTTTAAATCTGAAACTATGCATTTTAAGGATTTTGAAATAATGAAAATACTGAACCCTCAGTTTTTTCTCAAATCCAAGTCATATGAATCCTGATTCTATTACTGAATATTTAATCCAGATAATCTATATGACACACATGTGAAAGAACAGTTGTATCAGTAATAGTTTATTCTGCATATATGCCATTGTGTGATAGTTATACAAATAGGTGGCAGATCTCTAGTTCACATTAATATTTTAGCCAATAAACCAATAATGCACAAAAATTACCGGTAAGTGAAGAACATTTTATGTGAAAACTCAATCTGCATATTAACGATATATGGATATAATAGAGATTCACAAGACTTAGAATGCAGGTAGATAAATGAACAAAAATAAGACAGAATTAAAGTCATGACTAATCCCAATAACCATTTCCCACTCTATATTTGCATATAAAATAAATTGCAATTCCCTGGCACCATTAATTTTTTCTTCTGAAGCAAAAATAATTTATTATTAATTTAAGTATTTAAAAAATAAAAATAGAAATCACTTCTGAAAATGCAAATTATTTAAACAGACAGCAATTGCTACATATCCTAAAGGAATGTTTTAACTTTGCTAATTTTTAAAACATAAGAGTGTTAAACAACTTATAAGGCTTGTGTAGGCTCTGCTCTGAGACTTAGATATATCTAAGTACTCTACCTTAGCATCAGTAGATATAAGGCATTTGTAAACATTTCATATTTGACAATCATTCAGCTATAACCACAAAAAAAACATGGTTTTAACATTAGCACTTAGTATTTTGAAATATATCCCCTAGTAAGTTTTGTTCTCCTCCCTGACCTACCCCAATCTAGGGCCTTATTAAACCGTTTTAATACACTAAATTTTAGACAACAGACTTTCTATCTAGTCAGGAGTGGTAACAGCAAAAAGATAAGTAATGTTGGAAATCTGGTAGCAATTCCAAGTTTGATCCAACCATAAACATGCTGTTTTCAGTTACAGTGTTTCAGGCCACCAGAGAAAATGAATCCTGATGGCTATAAGGAAATTATGTACCTCCCCAGGAGATAACTTATTTCATTCTAACCAACACAGGCATTAGGAAGAAAACTGGCAGGCACAAACTGCTGGAAAATGGCTGCAGGTGCCCCAGACTTTATAGACACATAGCGAAAAGTAGAGAAAACTGGCTTTTGCAGATGAAAGGCCTCAGAGGACCTCTGTCAACAGACATCTTATAATTACAGAAGGATTAAAATGAAAGTAAACACCTTTGTTAGTAGGTGCTTCTGCTGGTAGAAATGGCACCAACAAAATTGGGTCAATAATCTGAGCATTTCTTCCTATATGTGTTTGATTGGACCTATTGTAAGCTACAACAAAGAATGAAAAGTATAGATCAGAAAGGATAGATCCACTTAAGGATCAGGGGTATACAAGAAGCCTGGGAACACAATATCTACTACTTCTCCATTCCCCTTGGAAACAAAATCAAACCATATAAGAACCCTTCAAGTTCTAGTGAGCAACAAGACAAAAATGCTATTATTTTAAAGTGCTAATAAATTAATTCTAGATATCAACAACTTTGAATATTCTGAACCTCATGTTCTCCACAAGAATCTGTTGTAATGGGTACCATTTATGCATCTAGTACAAATGTTGGATTTTAAGATGCTTTGATCAGATCTCAGATGATTGATCAATTCTCTCTGTTATTTGTTTTTCTGAAGATCTTTCTGTGCTAATGTCTGAAAAGAAAACATATAATAATTATTTATAAGGAAAATTAAATTCTTAATGAAAGAATTATATAAAATTTACCTAAATTTAGCAGAACAGTAACTCTGGGCATTTCTGAATTATATTTTTAAAATTTTTTATTAAAAATATAAATTCAAATATCACCTATTAGAACATTTTTGAGCAAAAAAATATTTACTAAAAATAAACATGAAATAAAATTTAATGTATCAAATTAAAACTTAAAAGTATATTTTAACATACTTTAAAGCTATGTATGTCTTCTATTAAATTAGATCATGGAAAATACTGTGTTCATTTTATAAACAACCAAAGTAAGAGGTTAAAGCAATTTAAAGTGCTCCCACACAATTAGAAAATAAGTTTCTAATAATTGAATCCAAGGTTTTTCAGATCATAAAAATATGTAATAAGAAAGTTTTAGGATCAAATATAATAAAAGTATAATTTATGCCTATCAAAAACAAAAAGCTTTTAAGCATTATGATAGTTAAACTCCTTCAGTGCATTAATTCTCTAATAACAGTTTCAGTGAAGGAAATGTTGCAAGGTCAGATTTGATATTTTTTAACTAAGTTTGAAATTGTACATATTCTCTTTTAATATAATTTGCTTTATGTAGTACCAACTCTTCAGGAACTGAAAACACTTCATGGATTTATATCCTGACTTTAGTTTTGTTTATTATTAATTTTTGTTTTTTGCAGAGGGACAAAGCACTAGTTCAGTGATATGAATACCAGTAAAACCATTCTTACCAGTAGATAAAATAATACTGAACAGAAATTAATCAATGATGGCTTACCAATTCCAAAAATTCTATTTCTGTTTGGAGAGCTTCATAAACACTTTCCAAGTCATCTTCCTTATAAAGTTCTAATTCTTTTTTAAGTCTATTTTAAAAGTAAAAATTCACCCTATTAGTTCAATAATACATTGTTTTATAATAAATTTTTATTGCATACGCAGGAGTCCTCAAACTACGGCCTGCATGCCACATGCGACCTGCCGAGGACATTTATCTGGCCTGCCGGGTGTTTTTGCCCGTTTTGTTTTTTTACTTCAAAATAAGATATGTGTAGTGTGCATAGGAATTTGTTCATAGTTTTCTTTTTAAATTATAGTCCGGCCCTCCAACGGTCTGAGGGACAGTGAACTGGCCCCCTGTTTAAAAAGTTTGAGGACCCCTGGCATAGAGAGTGGCAGGTTTGTAGCTTCTATAATCAGAATTTCAAGTTAAAACCAAAGAATTTGGAAATTTGAATTATCTAAAATTCAATAAGGACTATATAAAATTTTGAGAAAGAAATCTTTCATAGGGAAAATAAGGTATACTGAATAAATAATAGACACTTAATAATATATGAAAATTAAAAGAGCAACATGGGTTCCTGGGAGAAAACAATAGTACTATTAATATGTCTAAAGATCTCTGTTTTAGTCCTGGCCATTAACAAGCTGAATAAGCTTGGGTAAAACATTTAGCTTCGTTGACTCTCACCTGAAAACTACTATAATTCTTATCTTCAATCCTTTGCATGTAATGTGTCTTTATATCTTTTCTTTCTATGCCTTCATTCATGATTATCTTTATCTTTGTTTTTCAGAGGTTCAAATATGATGTGTATACATGTTTGCTTTTTTCTTTTCTTTTTAATGCTGCTTGGGGCTCTCTGAGCTTCCTGTATTTGTGCTTTAGAGTATTTCATTATTTTTGGCCAGGCATGGTGGCTCACACCTGTAATCCCAGCACTTTGGGAGACCAAGGTGAGAGGATCACTTGAGGGTAGGAGTTTGAGATCAGCCTCAGCAACATAGTGAGACCTTTTCTCTATAAAATTTTTTAAAAAAACTTAGCTGGTCGTGGTGGCAGGAGGATTGCTTGGGCCCAAGAGTTCCAGGCTCCAGTGAGCTATGATCAGGCCATTGCACTCCAGTCTAAGTAACAAAGGGAGACCCTGTCCCCCCCAAAAAAGGAAAAAGAAATACGTTTATCCATTTATTTTTGTAAGAAGAAACATAGGAAGTAGAGACCAGAAACTAGTGAAAATGGTTACTTATAGCAGTGAGTGAAAATGCAGTGGAATAGATACAAAATGGAATGAGACTCCCCTGGGTGTGTTTTTTATATACTTTTGAATTATGCTGATGTCTTACATATTCATCAAATAAGATTTAATTAATGAAGCTGAGGAAAAGAACCCTAAAATTTGACACAAAAGAATACTTGAGTTAAACAGAAACAAATAAACCTAACCACCTTTCAAATTTATAATCACAGAGAAAAATAAAAAATAATTAATTTGAGTAATATTTGAACACAGCAGTCTATATACCTTCAGTGGGATATGTAGTAAGACAGTAAGAATTACAAAGTAGGTTTGTTATTAGTGGAGGTATACAGCTAGTAATTCTAAAATTATTTTGCGATATTTTTAGGATTTAGGGAGTATAAATTGGTTTAATCATTCTGGACAATAGTCTGTTGTTATCTTGTGAAGTTCAACATTCATATACCCTACACTCAGCAATTCCAACAGGCATATATCCTAGAGAAACTCTTGCACATGTGCACCAATCTGTGCACATTAGCACTGCCTGTGATAGCAAAAGCCTGAAAACAACCCAAATGTCCATTAAAAAGAGAAAAAAATTGTGGTGTATTCACATTTCTACATTCGCCAACATAGGCAAATCTTAGAAACAATGCTGAATAAAAAATAAGTCCCAGACAGTAAATGATACCATTTACAAAATTCAAAAACAATAAAAAATAACCAATAGATTGTTCAAGTATACATATATATGATAGGTTATATTAATATATAAATATATGGCATAAATTAAAATAATTATATAATGTAATAAAGAAAATTACATATAAATTAAAAAATGAATCAAAGAAGTTATGTAACACACATGCACAAGAAGAAGAAATACAACGAAGGACATTAATGACAACTAGGGTAAGGAAAGGAGCATGGGATAAAAGAGGAGCCATAGCTAATGTAAGCTATTGGTCATATTCTAGTTTAGTTCCAGGTGCTCATTATATTATACTTCAGAAAGTACATAGGGTTTACATATATTATTTTAAGATCAACTAGGGAAGAAAAATATAATACTGATAATAAGGATGGATGGGGCAACAATATCCTATACAGTCATGTCCCACTTAACAACAGGGATACATTCTGAGAAATGCATCATTAGGCGATTTCATCATTGTGCAAACATAAAGTGTACTTACACAAACCAAGATGATGTAGCCTTACTACACACCTAGGCTATATGGTATGGCATATTGCTCCCAGGCTACAAACCTGTACAGTATGTACTGAATACTATAGGCAATGATAACACAATGGTAGGTATTTGTGTATCTAAACATAGAGAAGGTAAAGTAAGAGTATGGTATTATAATCTTATGGGACCACGGTCATCTATGAGGTCCACCATTAACTGAAATGTCATTATACTGTGCATGCCTGTAAATGTGAAGTTCATTGTGTTCTGAACTTTTAGGAATTTAATAGTAAGTAGGAATTCTAACGGAATGCCTAATTAGGAGAGAGAACAAGTTATTAATTTTGAGCATTAGATGTTTATACATCTAATAAAAAACCTTATAATAAATATTTTTCAAGAGTAAGTGGAAGGTTAAGTGCAGAGTTGCAATATATTGTGTTTGCTGCTATTAAAAAGTATATAAGGATTCATTTTAATATATTTATATTTTTCAAATAAAATAATAGAGAACTTTCTTCTCACCACTTGCCCATGTTCCTCTTCAGTTCAGATGGACTACAGATTCTGTAAGATCTTTCATTTCCATCAGAACTGGGTGGTGACCACTCTGCCTTTTATTTACCTAATAATAAGAATGAATGACTACTGAAATTAAGGAGGGCATTCAGAGCAAATTATAGGAAGTATTTTTCTATTCAGCATATAATCAAGCTGTAGAATTTAGATCTGCACTTAAAGATTGCTGTTGCTAGCTTTAAAAGGCTAGATGATAATGGTATGAATATTTATACATTTGCAGCTAGCCAAAGCAATATAATGGTAAGCAGATCTCACGCTTCAGTGCATAGACTGATTGCCCACAGGAGTCAAGAAGGACTTCCCTCACCCACTGCACTATAACTAAGGGCAGTCTGCATTGGTTATTGTCACCTTTCTCTGAATCATCAAATAATGACCAGGATGAGCCAACATTGCTAGTTAGTTTAAGCAAAACTTATGTTCCATGTATTTTTATGATTTCCTGCACCATTCTAATTTATGTTTGCAGTTACTTCTCAGAGGCATAGAAAAGACTTAACTAACAGCATACTCTTTTTAGCTATAGAACTGTACACAGCTACTATTTAAGTTGAAAGGACAAATTTCACCCAAAGTCTTAGTACTCAAACTCAAATGCTATTAAAATTTAGGTTTATTTCATTGAAGTCTTTAGTTTCCATTTAATAGTGATTATATAATTTTGCCTCCTAGTTTTTTATTTTTCTTAATGCTATATACATTTCTCCCAGTTAACAATGCATGCCAATTAATTCCATTTAAGGTAAATATGCAGTAGTCCAAATGGTTAACCAGAGTTGACTTAATCATTCATTTATGGTAGAGCATTTTGGTTGTTCCCATTTTTTCACCATAAATGATATTACTATGAATACCTTTGTGCATAAAGCTTCTTCTGTACTTAGAATTGTTTTCCTTGAGATAGAGCTCATGAGTGGATTTATTGGGTCAAATGACATAAACATTGTTAAGATGCTTTCAATAATTTATATATATTAAATTATATTCCAAACATGCATATGCAATGTATACTCCTACCAGCAGTGTAGGCATCATCTCTGTACCACACCCTTGCCAATTTTGACTACAGTCATTTAACTTGTATTATTACATCAATGACACCAATGAATGTAGAAAACAGTCACTGTAATGCTGTAGATGGCTTGTATAATAAACAAAATTATTTCAAAATCTAGGGCACAAATAGGTACATTTATATCAGAATATAACTTTTAAAATAATCGATAGAGTCTACCATCAAAATTTCCCCTGTATTTACTTACAAGCTTTAATAACTATGGTATGTGCCAAGAATTCACAAAATAGGGGATCTCTATTAGCTTGAAGGCTACATAATCAATGCTGTAGAGACACTTCTGTTAGTGAATAAATGATGAGGTTTTCCCAGAAAAGATGCAGAGTCAACAGAAATATTCAACAAAATACATAGTTAAGAATGATTCTGGAATTAAATGGAGATTTTCATATTTCATAAATGTTGAAAGAGAGAGATAATATGGATTTGGTATAGATATATAATTATTTGACTAGGATTTTGCAGAAACTTTAGAACTGATATTTTTGTTATACCTGTCCACTTTGAGTTAATTCTTGTTGAAAACAGAGAGTGAAGTAAATATAGACTACTTTCTAAATGTCTAACAATTCCTATTACTCTACTAAACCATGCTCATCCTGTTAATAAATAATGTTACAGAAACACTTCTGAAATCATCTAAGGATACATTTATAAAACTGTGTCTAATTGTGAATATTTAGAAACTATCTCATACATCCTTTAATGGAAGAACCATTACATATATGTGGCGTCTCCATACCATGGCATTAAGAAGAATGAAGTTGATCAGTAAAAATTAATGTGGGAAATATCTATATTTTGCTAAGCAATTAAGCAAATTGCAGACCAGTAAGTGTGATCCCATGATCCCATTTTTGCTAAACACACAGACACACACATGCATGTGTGTATACATGCACAAATACAGACACAGAGAAATAGATAAACCCTGAAAGGTTACATACCAAACTGAAAAATGGTCCCACCTGGGGGGCCTCAGACCAAGCTGATGAGAAGGGAGAATTTGACATTTTATATCTTTGTAGTGTTTGAATTTTTTATTCCATCAATATAGCCTACTGTCATACTCTAAATATATATACATATTTGGTAAAATTAAAAATGTGTGTGTGTATCTTTTAGAGAGGTTGAAAGTGTTTTAATACCACAATGCATTTATGCCTTCTTATAAATCGAAGGACCATCAAAGTGCCCTCTATGACCAACTTAACTGAATGACTTTTTCACTGAAGAGGCCACTGCACTGCTTTACTACTTCACATTAATGCATTTAAAGTATCTCAGCAGCATGTATATATTAACTTTTGTGCAGTTTACATTTCAAATATGCTCTTCACAAAACCAAACTATCTTTAAGTGCTCAGAATGAAAATCTCATTTTGTTGACTTTGCAGATTTATTTCTGAAACAAGCTTCCTATTGCACTATACAAGCACAAATATTGGTTATACAAGATGTATAACCATGCTAGAAAGAAGTTTTGTGAGTAAAGAAAATGCTTGAAATGTTTAAAGTTCTCTGTTATGTTACTATCTGGAGGAAATAAAAAATCATGATCAAGAACTGTATTTTGGCAACCCTGGGGTTAGGTAATAATAAAAAAAAACAGGTTTGGGGATCTTAAGGCCCAATATATAACACTCTTCTTTCCTGCCTGAAATATGATCAATTAAAAAATAAGGAAGGCAGAAGGGAGGCAAAAACATCTCATTTACTACTGATACAGGAGATACTAGAAAATATGGCTTATATCTGCAGGCAAAGGTTTTCCAGTATTGAACCCCAGAATTAGACTAACTTACACCATTAAAGGTAGTACTGGAGCCCGAAAGCTTTCTCTCATGGAATCCTGCCACTATAAAACTTAAGGGATAGATGAGCAGAGTGGAACAAACTGAGGCAGGCCAGGTTCCCAAGAGATGAGGAAACAGAAGGGGCTGGGCCCCACATGGCCCCCTTTACCCTTCCACACTCCCTAACTGGGCTGAGTCACTCCTCTTCACTTCAGGATAAGGGGGTTAAGGGTTTAGGGGAGGCCAGAATGGTTAAACTAGCAAAGCTTTTTCCATATTGAAGAAAAAAATCAGTAGTGAAAATAATTCCATTCCAAAGTAGGACTATCTCAGTGGTTAGAATATACCATGTCTTTGCAGGTTAACACTGAAAATAAATAAAGAACTTTTATCATTTTTGTAGTGAAAATTCAATTATATGTAGAAAAATTACTGGAGAAAATACTTATTTTCAAGAGTATACAATGTACCCTTGACTGTACTAGATGCAGAGACTGAAAAATGAACAAGAAGTGGAGGGGGTTCCCAGTCTGGTGGGATAAATTGATACACATAGCTCTCATGGAATGTGATTAATGATATAGCAGTATTATAAATAAGTTCTCTATGAACATAGAAAACTGAACAGTAGAGGAAAGTTTTCATAATTTATTACATTCATTTATTCCTCTATTTATTTATTTAACGCCTACTGTATGACAAGCTCTGTACACAAGTATTAGACCATAAGTATACAACGGTGAGCAAAATAGACAAAATCCTTCCTCTTACTGAGCATATGGTAGAGAGGGACATTAACAAAATAAATACCTAAATATGTAATTAAAAATGGAATATGTGCTATAAAGGAAAAAATAGAGGCTGCTGTTAAGGAAAATACCAGAGGTTACATTATTTATTTATTTATTATTTTTTTCTGTAAGCAGTGTGATCAATAGAGGTTATACAATTTAGATCACAGGGAAGGAAGGTGGGGGGACTTCTCTGAGGAATTATTTCAACAAGACCTAAGGATGGGGTATGTCCCACCAGGTAGGAGATAGGCAGGCAGAGTGGCAAACATAATTTCAGGAGAACTCAAGGCAGGTATGAAGGTCTTTAGGTGGAAGGAAGCTTGGAGTGTTTGCAGGAGCAGAGTGAGGAGGAGATCATGGTTGATGATAACATCAGAGAGGTGGTCACAGGTCATACTGTGAAGAATTATGTAGGCCACATTAAGGACTTAAGGTTTAATTATGTTCATTATGAAGCCATTGGATGACTTTAGCAAGGGGAATGATATGATTCAATTCACAATGGATTGGAGGGTATAAAAGTGGGAGGGGGGCAAAAAATAGATTGTTATTGAGATCCAGATGAGAGAGGGTGGTGGCTAGAACTTGGGTAGAAGCAATGGACATAGAGAAGTAAAAAGATTCAATAAATATTTTGGAAGTAAAAGCAACAAAACTTGGTGGTGTACTGGGATAGGGTGAGAATGGTGAGATTTGTGAATATGTCAAAAATGCCTGCTATATTTCAGACTTGAATAACAACCCAGAAAAAGTGACATGTGAGCTGGGCCTTGAAGACTATGTTAGATTTTAGCTGATGGAGAAAGACACAGGTATAAAGGCCTGTTGCATATTTGGAATATCACAAATCATATTTTGACGGACTAGTAGTATACAGTATCCAGGAAGACAGTGGCTAGGCACAGATTCTGAAGGCCTTTGAACATGTGATAAGGGTTTTTGTTTTTATTTGTTTATTTAATCAGAGCATCATCACTTCAGATCTATTTTTATATTAGACTGTTGGAAATTCAGGATGGGAGATTAAGGAAGAGGGATTAGGGACAAATCGTCTAGAGGGTATGATCAAAACCATTGAACCAGGTGATATATAGCTCACGGAAAGTACAAAGTAAGAAGACAATCAAATCAGTGATTAACCTTTAGGGAGTCTCGACACTTAAAGAACAGGCAGAAAGAGAAATGAGAAAGAAGCTCAAAAGGCACAAAATCCTCATGGACAGTATGAAATAAAAATGAAATCATAAGTAGTTATAGCTAATAATTACAGAGCATTTGCTGTGTGTGAAGCACTGCTCTAAGGACTTTATATTGTCTTAGTCCATTTTGTGTTGCTATAAAGAAATACTGGGGAATTTACAAAGCAAAGAGGTTTATTTAGCTCATGTTTCTGCAGGCTGTACAAGAAGTATGGTGCCAGCATCTGCTCGGCTTCTGGTGAGGGCTTTTGTGCAGGCTAATGTGAAGAAGGATCAAACCTGAGGGGTGTCCTGGCTTTATAACAACCCACTCACACAGGAACTAATTCATTTGCCTAATTACCAATCCAGTTTCACAAGAGGGAGAACTCACCCACTACCACAAGAACAGTACCAACCTTCATGAAGGTTCATCTCTGTGATCCAAACACCATCACTAAGCTCCACCTCCCAACATTGCCACACTGGGGATCAAATTTCAACATGCGATTTGATGGGGACAAACAAACCATATCCAAACCACAGCATATTTATTAAATAATTTGTATTTTACCATAATCTTGTGAGGTAGATACTATTATTAACCTCATTTTATAAATGTAGAGACTGAGGCAAAGACAAGTTAAATGCTTGTCCATGCCCACTAAAATAATAAGATACAGAGCTAGGATTCAGAAGAGTTTATAATTTTAATCACTGTGCTTATTGCCTCTCAAAATTCTGATCTTAATTATTTCTGTCCTTCCTAGACTGTATGAAAAAACTAGCTCAGTCATAGTTACACAAACCTTCAGGTGGCTTCTGATGAATTAAATCCAACCTCTGGATTAAGTGTTAATCATAGCAATATTTTACAAATTAACTGGTTTACTGTGTAGTAGTTAATAATCCCATACTCTTTAAAACAGAATCTTTTAAATAAACAAACATATTTATAAATATGTAAGGATTACTTAAAGCTGAGACCATTAAACCACTATGAACCACTGGTTCTCTTCATTAATGTATAACATCAAGATAGAGTCCCACAAATAATCTGAACTCTGAAGACTAATTTTTAAAAATATAAACCATAATCATTATAAAAGAATTTCAATAACACAGACAAAATAAAACATATTAAAATTGTCCAGTTACTAAAAGTAGAAAAAATAAGCACTTAGAGATGAGCCAATATTAAAGTTTTCTTTTATAATTGCTTTCTTAATGGTTAAAGTTTAATAAAAGTAGAAGTAAATGATAACAACTTTAAAATAAAACTGGTCTTAAACTGGAGGCTATTTTGTCACCCCCTACCTCAGCCCCAGGTGATATTTGGCAATGTTTGGAGACATTTTTGTTGTCACAACTAGGAAGTGGGTGGGGGTGCTACTGGCATCTAGTGGGTAGAAACCAGGATGCTACTAAACATCTTGCAATGCAGAGGACAGCCCCCCACCACAAAGAATAATCTGACCTAAAACATCAACAATGCCAAGTTTGAGAAATTCTGCTATAAAAATAACATCCACTCTAGTAAAGATCAAACCTGAAAATTCAAGAAAAATGCAACTATTATAGAATTTAGTATGCATTTGAACACAGAGATGAAAAAGACTATTCTCCAAAATTTAAGGATAAAATCAACTTAATTTTGGCCTTTATAATGAAGTTGAATAAATACCATATAATTTCTTGCCACCATTAGCTTTACGTTATTGCATTAATTGTAAGACTGATATAGTCCTCTTTCCTAAAATCTTTACACCCGGTACTTTGATTTTGTTCTTTATACATGGGAAAACTCTTATGAAACACACTAATAGGGGAATTAAGTACACATATCAATGAATTAAAAGTGGGAATTGATAAATACTGGCATATCATTTAATAACTGTTAATATGCAATGAATGGACTAGGTATATGGACTGATGTTTCTTTCTATCCAAACTTATTCTATCACCATTTGTGAAGCAAAAATCACTAACAGACTTTGTGTGTTTAATTTTAACCCAGAGCAAATTTTTATAACTGAGTAATAAACCCTCAAAACTGGAGTTGGTATGGGAAGCCCTTACGCTATTAACTATAATGATACCAGTGGGCATCACCATTTTTAAAAGTGTAAAAAAAATCAATGAGCAGATTGTCATTACAGAAACTCATTCTGCATCACACATATCACCCAAGAGATTGATATTTTATGCTTGTAAAACTTAACATAAAATTAAATTGCAAATATTTTCTCACAATCTACTAAAATTATGGCCTAAAGCAATACACTGCTAATATGAAGCATTTGTTCAGCTCTAGTGGACATATTTCCTATGTGATTTATGTGAAAGAAGGCTTCATTTGCTTTGTCATAGATTCAGTAATTGGGTTCCTTTTCTTATATTAAGCCTAGAAAGTATAGAAACTTCTTTAAAATTAAGCCAGCAAATATAACACTGAATTATTAATAAATTAATAGTCAAATTTAAAACCTTGAGGTCACCACTCCTTGTGTTTATGACTATTATAATTTCAAACATCAGCCATTATTTCATTTTCCAAATGTATAAAAAGCATCTAAATATTCCATATAGAAATTACATTTTCATTTTTCAGGAGCAAAATCAGCATAACAAATTTCAAGTAAAAAAGATTGTGATTTATTTTCCCCTGGAATCTAAAAGATTAAAAATAATTTCAATTATTTGCCACCCCCAAAATTAAATTTAGGAATAACTGAAAGGACAGTTGTCTTATCTATTGGGATGTGAATAACACTGAGGCCATGAGGGACCTAATCAAATTAAAAAGCTACTGCACAGCCAGGGAAACTATCACGAGAGCAAACAGACAACTGACAGAATGGGGGAGAAAATATTTGCATGCTATACATCCAATAAAGGGCCAATAACCAGAATTTCAAAGAACTCAAAAAAATCAACAGAATTCATTCTTAATTTTGGTAAGAGTGTGCACCATGATATTCATCTTCTGTATAAGTCCTTTCCCCTCCCTAAAAACTCTTGCTCTTCCTAGTATCTCTAAAACTTCTAGGTCACAGCCAGATTCTGGCGAAATGCCTGAAGGTGTAGTGGTTACCAACTCAGCTTTTAGCATAAGGAGAGCAAGCAGAAAGACTGTGACCTCATGGTGATTGGTGGATGGAGGTTTTCACCTGGGAGCTTCTTTAAACAAATTTTATTCTCTTTGTGCCCCTACAGTCATCCATTAATCAATGTGGTGCACACATTCAATTATACACACAACCCCTCTTTCTGTCACTAAGAACTCACCCTCTTGTTTTTTCTGAGGTCTGTATCCCAATTACCCCATGGAGCTGGTATCCAACTCTTGGGCAGATAGACACTTAACTCAGCTCTAACACTGTCTTCTGACTCAGAGCAAGGTTTTATTCTCACTACCAAGTGCACAAAATGCTTATTTGGTTAGCTGCAAATGCCCACCATGCAGTTATCAAAATTGATGTTATTTAAGATTTTATCATGTATCAAACTGATCATTCAGTAAGTAAATTAAAATAGATGGGGCTCTTTAAAGCTATAGATTTTTATAACTCTTGATTTTGAGCAGATTTCTATATTCACTTTATATACAGTACAAAGATGAGACTAAAATGGCTTCAAGACATTTATTCTAGTTAAAGCTCATTTTTTAATCTTCTAGTGCAAGTCACTTTTCAAATAAGTTGAACAGAAAGGAATTCTTTAAAAAGAGAAACACTGATCTAAGAATATTATGAATATGCTGTGCAATTTAAAATGTGATATTGCAGCTAGATTCTCTGCTAATCCTTTTGTGCATTTCTACTATAGACATATGGCCTTGAGAGCCCATCTGGAAATACCAATAAATAATGGTTAAGTACAGCTGATAGAACTACCAGTTATAAGCATAGATTAAAGTAAAGTTGATTTTGAACATGGTACCTTGCCAGTTTGTAATAGGATGCTAAAATTATTACTATTTCTCATTTGCATGCTTATTCAGAATCAATAGGTCCACACCTCCAGGTATGGTTATGGGCACAGAGCTCTGGGGACCTGTAACCATGGGAGGTGGAAGTGTTCTCCGGAAGATTTTTGGATCAGTGACATTTTCCAACATGACTCTGGCATGTCTTACCTTTCTCTGTCCACTCCTACAATCCCCATTGTACTATATGTCAGCTCTCTTGAGAAGTCAATAAAGTTTGAAATATGCAGGGGTGTTAGTGGATGCCATCCCAACACCAACAGCATAGGAACTTTTCAACTAACACAGTAGCCTTTCCTCAATTGGTATTTATTTGCTTTTACTTCCCTATAGCTTTTAATACAGTTGACCATTTCCTCCTTGAAACCCTTTCATCCTCCAGTTTCTATAACACCATGTTACTGCAGCCATCCTTCTACAATCATGAACATCCCCTCCATGGCCACACTTTGTGTATTCCTATTTCTGTGGTTCAACATGTAATTCACTAGATGTTTCTTTCCACCAATTTACATATTACAAATAAATTTAATGCCCCTTCCTCTTTGAAAACTCCTCAGATCATCTCATTTCGACTTGATATGCCACTGACTAGACAGCGTTTATACCATTTTGAGCAATAATCAAATACTGCTCTGTGACATTTCTCGTAATATGGTCTTATATTTTAGTTAATTCTTACCCTCTTCTTAACTCTTCTGAAAAGCGAGGTGTGTGGGTGGGGGGAGAAAGAGAGAGAGAGAGAGAGAGAGAGAGAGAGAGGTCAATAATTTGAGATATGACCTAAGGGTCCTTCCCCTTGCTCTTCCTTGTACATACTGCTCTTTACTGCTTCCAGTCACAGGTATCATCGACTCAGGGAAGAAAGAATTGTTAGAGCAGAATAAAGGGAAAGATATCTACTCAGTTTTGCTTTGTGGACTTCAAAATAGGCTTTTAATCTTGTGGCAGAGACAATACAATAGGTTGAGAGCAAAAGGATTCAAGTTCCAAGAGTATGGTCTTCTTTTAGTTTTAAGAGCCAAAGAGACGCAGGGCACAAAGTTCATGTTAAAAGAAAAAAAAGGTATTGGCTTGGGGAGGAGATAACAATGACCTTGGCTGGGCATACAGAAGGAGAGAAGCTGGAGAAGGGCTTCTTCAGGGGGTGGGAGATGAGGACAGGAACCTGTGTTCCCTTTCCAGGTAGAGTAAACTACAGCAAGCAAGCTCCCCGTGCCTTCCTCTGTGGAGTGAGGACAGACAAGTGACAGTGGCTTATAAAAGTTAGGTATATCCAGGCAGAAGAAGCTAAGGGGAGACTCTGAGAGCCTCCCTGTGCTCCAGCATAGCAAAAGAAACAACCGAAGGTCTTCTCAAGCATAACTGTAGCCAAGAGAACAATGGTGGAACTTGAGAATTCTGAGTTTAGATAAGGATGATACAAGTGACCAGCAGAGGCTGATGGTCAAAAATCAGATGGAAATACCCGGGCACGTACCAGTGAGCACAAATGCCAATGACGTATAGAGACCAGTGTGAACAGGTCCACACTGGCTCCTCTGCTAAAGCTCTTTCCCCAAAACTTGCCTCATGCAGAGCCTGCTGGAACTTGGCTACCACCCCAGAGACATGGGTGGAAAGGAAGCTTTGAAGTGATTAAGAAAACCTTAGATTAACTAAATTTATGTGGAACTAACTACAGTTAAGCTTTTTTTTTCTAAGCAAGATGGTAGTGAGAGATAACCAGTTATGGGAAATAGTTTTAGAAAACTGTACTAGAAAATCAATATAAGTTGCATGTTTTAAGCCTAAGGAACTTTACTCACTATTATGACTTATCTACCCACTAAGACATAAGACAGCTATCTTTTTTTTAATGATCAAACAACCAATCAATTAATAAATTAATTAATTTGGAGTTTTAAATTAGTGGCTACTTTAAGATTAAAGAAACAATGACCTGAAGTTAAGCATTTTACTCAAAGATGGAGGGTTACATTTAAAAACTGGAATCTCTCTTTTTCCTACAACACATTCATTATTCATCCCCCCAAAATAGATTTTGTGTTTCAAAGAGATAATGAGATGCTTAGTAATGCCTTCTACTTTCAGGAAAGTCTGATAATGTAAACCTTGGAGACAGGAGGGGACCCAACGCCAAAGGGGTTATCTGAGCACCTGTAAAGAAACCTATTCAGCCTATCATCACAGTCATGAAGCAGAATGTTATGAAGTAGAGGGCTTGGGTAGAAAGGAAAAAAGTTCATGTAGACATATTTTGGGGAATAGAGAACAATAGAGCTAAAAATGAAACTATAAGAAAAATTCTTTAGAAATTTGCCATGGATACTCTGCCTACATAAACTATCTTAGTTATGAAAACAAGGCTTTTGAAGAGCCTTTAAAAAGGTCCCATTAAAAAGCCAACACAGGATTTAAACAAATGTACCACTCTGGTGCCGGATGCTGAGAGTGGGGGAGGCTGTGCATGTGGGAGCAGGAGCAGGAGGTATATGGGAATTTTCTGTACTTTCCACTCAAATTTTATATGAATCTAGTACTGCTTTAAAAAATAAAGTCTATTTACAAAAACTCCCATACTAAATTCATAGAGACAGAAAGCAGATTGGTGGCTGCCAGGGGCTTGGGGGATATTCAAATGGGGGTTGCTTAATGGGTACAGAGTTTTATTTTGGAGTTATGAATATGTTTTGGACCTAGATTGAGGGGGTGGTTGCATGCCATTGCACCCCATGCCACTTAATTGTTCACATTAAAATGGTCAATTTTTAAAAAGCCACCATACAATAGGTGAGCTTCTTCAAAAATACATTATAAGGAATTATAGTCTACTAATGTGGTCCTCAAGAAAAGACTCCTGTGATCCAATTTGTTTTGAAGCAGCGCCCATGTATCTTCTTGAATGTACCTTCTTTGCATTAGTAGACTAAAGGCTCTGAGTGGTTGTGATAGTTAATTTTATGTGTCAACTTGACTGGGTGTCCAAGATTAAACATTGTTTCTGAGTGTGTCTGTGAGGGTGTTTCAGGATGAAATTAGTATTTAAATCCATGAACTCAGGGAAGTAGCTGGTCCTCTCCAGTATGGTTGGGCATTATTTAGTCCCCTGAGGGCCTGAATAGAACAGAAGGCTGAAGAAGGAGGAATTCACCCCTTTTCTGTCTCATTGTACGAGCTGGGACATCTCATTTCATCTTCTCCTGCTCTCTGATTGGGATTTACATCATTGGCTCCCCTGTTTCTCATGTCTTCAGACTCAGATTGAAATTACATCACTGGTTTTTCTGGGGTCTCCAGTTTGCAGGCGGCAGATCATGGGACTTCTCAGCCTCCATAATTGCATGGGCCAATTCTTCATAGTAAATCTATCTATCTATCTATATATATATCTATATATATATATATATATATATATATATAATCTCCTATTGGTTCTGTTTCTCTGGAGAACCCTGACTAATCCAGTGGTCTTGCAGTAAAGCTCTTTGTTTTTGTTTAAACAAAGTTCCTCGCCACCCACCCTCTGCATCATACCAGATAACATCACACAGAACACATTTTGGGAAATACTCTTCTAGACCTTTCCAAGAAAAGAAAACCCCAATCCACCTTATTTTAATTGTTCCAAGAAAAAGGTTTTTAGGCAGCAACTCTCTCTTGATATTTGTTGAAAACAGCTTATCCTTCAAGGAGAAATATGATTTCTGATGAAGTCCTTTGATAATGTTCAAGATGACAATAGGTGGCCTGAGTGAGTCCAATTTTAAATGAATGATAAAATGTTAGAGTAATAAAAACATAATACATCTCTTGACTACCACTCAGTTTGGAGGCAGGAGTAGCACACTAGGAAAACTTATTATCTTAGCTATGTACAAATCAGCTAGCCATAGAGTTTGAGATTTTATTCATTTGCACAAATTGCATTTTCTATAGACTTCAGAAAGTATGACACAGTATGTGGGCACATATAAAATAGCTGACTTTTTAATAGCATATATAAAGATGTCCAATGCAATGGCAATTTAATAAAATGAAATGGCCCAAGGCTATTTCTTCATTGCAAGTAAATGTATCCCCATGAATCTTCACTCGGGCCATTTCTTAGATTCTAAAGTGTTGATGTAGTAATAATTAATATGAATAAGAATATCTGTGGAAAGGAATTAACTGTTTTAGGATTGAAATCAGTTATTCTCAACCAGGAGTGGGATAAAATAGGTGTGGAACAGAGGAAAATGCACTCCCTTCTCCCAGAGAGATGTATCAGATGATCAGAATCTTTTGGAGGCATGTTTATTTGAAAATTAATTATAAATATTATAACATATTTGATTTCAGTTACAATAATTAATTCACTTTGAAGATGTACAATGAAGCAGGTGTGGGATTTTACATTCCTCAAATGGCTACATGCATCAGGAAAGGTGGAGAAGCATGAAGAGGCATGCTGTCTAGAGACAGATTAAACCCAGACAGGCTGTCTATTTCTTCACCACCCACACCACACATTCAGTTTCCTGAATGCCCATGCCCCAAATGTCCCAATGGTCTGGACTTCCCCGATGAGAGTGTGAGTGGGTAGAGTGTGAGAGTTCCAGGAAGCAGCATCCTCGGAGCCCATGCTCTGACTCAGGCTTTCCCCGGAGAGGCATTTGGCTCTGTACTCCCAGAATTGCTGGTTTTGGCATCTGAAACTACCTGTCCTGCTCTTTTGACTTTCCTCAAAGTTATGGCACCCAGAACAAACAGGTTATTATTGTCTCAAAGAGCCAGGTAATAAGAACATTGCTAGTATGTCTATGTGCTTCAAAATGTCAACATGCTTGCACGCACACACAAACACACACACACGCACACATGCCCTGTTGGCTATGTTTGTACTAGCCAGCTTCCACTTTCTTTCTCCAAGGAATTTAGAATTGAGTCTCAGAGTCAATGGTCAGTATGCTGGGAGCTTAGATTGCAAACTAAGGAAAGGTTGGGCTGGGAATATCCTGTTTGACTATGAAGGCCCCAAAAAGCAGAGAAAGTCATCCTAGAGAGAAAAAAGGGGAAAGGGGAGGGAGAGGAGTTAAACATACTTAGAATAAGGCAGCTTCAAGAGAGCATGTGGCCATAGAGGGGCAGAGAAGCCCCTTTGTGTGTCTGATGTCTTTTCAGGTCCTAGTTCAATGCCTTTTTATATTCTGCCTTCATTTCCTAGTTTCTGAGACACTTAGGTATTATTATAATAAATACTCCCCAAATATTTTTGGTTTTAACCTAAAATAGCTCATGTGCTTTTCTGTTACTTACAGTAAAAAAATCTGTCACTTAGATATACATACATTTGTTTTTCATCAAAGAAGTTCCCCCATGATAATACCAATTTATTAATGCTCAAGATTCTGTGGATCGACTGGGTGGTTTTCTGTTCTATGTGATGTCAACTACTTGTAGCTCATGATTGGGCTGGGGTTGTTGACTGTTGTATTAATTCTCCAATACTCCTGTGTCTCAGCTTCTAGCTTTCCAGTTTCACATCCACCTTCTCCTGTGTGTTCTCAACTCTTGATATGTCTTCCTCAGTTCCCTTGCTGGCAACAACCAGCCTGAAACAGACAAAAAACAGGAACATTTCCTTAGTCCTTACTTTTATTATCCTTGACCATTCCTTTTCTATTTACTGCTATTACAGATGATCACAGACTTAGAGGTTTAAAAGAGCACCAATGCATTATCTTACATTTCTGCAGGTCAGAAGTCTGACACTGGTCTCATTGGGATAAAATATAGGTGTGTACAAACTTGCATTCCTTCTGGAGACTGTAGGAGAGAATATATTCCCTCACCTTTTCCACCTTATAGAAGCCACCCACATTCCTTGGCTCAGGACCCCCTTTCTCCATCTTTAAAGCCAGCAACAACGGATCCAGTCCTTCTCATATTGCTTCAGTCTGACCTCTTCCATAGTCACATCTCCCTCTGACTCTCCTCTTCTGCTTCCCTCTTCCACTTTTAAGGACCCTTGTTATCACATTGGGCTGACCAGATAATCCAAGACAATCTCCCTATCAGCTGATCAGCAACCTTAATTCCATCTGCAAACTTTATTCCCCTTTGCCATGTAACATAACATATTCACAGGTTTCAGGGATTAGGACATGGACATCTTGGGAGGCATTATCCTGTCTACTATAACCCCCATTTTTATTCTCCTTCTGTTATGGCTAGAAGCACAAATAAAAATCTCTTTTTCCTTTTCTTCTGGGCCTTTCTCCACTCCTACTTCCAAGTCAGGTCATTATCCAGCTTAAGGATTGGTACTTGAGAGAAAAGCTTTCTACCAATTATCGCCTTACTTTGTACACAGTAACCTGATTAGTTTAAATTATTCTATAAATGAATGAGTCACCATTTGATACCCTCAAAAAGCTAGCAAAATAAGGAGGCAATCCTAACCAATATTTTTAAGCTGCCTTGTACTTGATTGCAAGCTCTAACCACTTGTCTTTGGGTTTAGCGCACTCTGTACAAAGTTTAGTAGCAGCTCTTAAGAAAGGGAATTCAACCTCACTCAGAATGATTTGTGAAACCTGGGAAATAGAAGCATTAATACCATTAATTTTTGAAGTTAATGTCTGAGCCCTTAAAGCTGTTCCTGAAGAGAAGAAGAGAGGAGAGTAGGGACAGAATGGCAATATTCTTGAAATGTCTATATATTCGAATCATTTTAACAGAATTAGCCAAACTGCAAAAACATCACCAAGGCCTGGTGCAGTGGGATTTGGTAGTAAGAACATGGGAAGAGCAGTAGAAGGGCTGAATTCCCACCCAGCTTTTATTGTCAACTTGTAGGCACTAACCATGATGCGTTCAAGTTTTATCGTCTCCAGGACAAGGAGGAAGACACTTGGCGCCAACCACCTGCCTGCTAATCAAGGCCAGGAAGGCAATTCCTGTTTCTTCTAGAGTTGAGAATAGATATGAGAGAATGGTCTCTTGCTGTAATTCTGTAATAGTTTACATCTGATGGGACTGAGTAGTGGAATGAGTTGGCCTGGATGACGGCCAAGACACCATCAAGCTGTGCCCATCTGGGGGTTGATGACACAGTCCTTACTCAGCTACTGCCCTGCCATTGAATGGCCCCAACCTCTGATGCACTCTGGGACCAAGTCCTCTCTGTGGCCTGGGTTGTGGTTTTATGCTGCACTTCCCTCTTCCTTCCTGAAAGATGAATCAGACTGACATGATTCTTGCCACTCTCTGAAGGGAGCTAAGCAAATGTGAGTATGAGTGTGGGTGTGTCTTTGAGGGTGTTTCTTTTGCCAAGAACCAGACAGTGGCATTTATGATCATTTTATTAGACAAATATAGTCCATGCTTCACTTTATTTTCTTGGTTAGAAAATGACAAGCTAGTGTACTCCTTATTTACATTTTACTCTGTGCATTTTAATAATGTAACATGAGGTTTGTGGATAAGGAATCTACAAATGAGATTCATGGATTTAAAAAAAAACCTACAGCTTTGTTTGTGTGTATGTGAGTATACATCTTTCTGATAGGAGGGTCTATAATATATCAGATTTTCAACAGAATCTATGAGCCAAAAAAGGATAAGACCAACTTGTATGGAAGAATGTTCTATTGCTAGAGAGTCAACATCAATTATTGCTGTCCACTGGTGGAGGCAGCTTGGAGAGCCAAAGGAACTGCAGAAGTAATATTATTAATAATTTAAAGCATTTTCAAGTATCATATAGTAAAAGTTCTCTTGACCAATCACTCCTTAACAGACTGGCAAGACTAACCAATGTTCTCTATTTCATCCACAAAAAATGCTCAAGAAAAACATACTCAAAGAAAAATCTTGGCTCTTCATCAAAGGATTGGAAGATTAATGCAAATTAACATATTATGAGTTATAATTAAATGTTTAAGAAATGTATGAATCATTTTTATGACTCCCAGATTGAACTAACTTTTTCTATGAGCCAAACAATCATCAATCCCCATTGAATTAATATAGAACAATTCTACTTTATTTGGATCCCAGATAGGAGGAAAATAGATGGGTTCCAGGACCCATGGTTTTCAAGGATTTTAATATTAGTGTACTTTCCCTGACCCAGAAAAAGAAAGTGAGTGGATGTTTTCAACTCTACAGATGATTCTATACTCGATATCAATATGTTCTTTAGATAAGATAAGAGTGATGCTTTTAATGTCAGTTTGAGTATTCCAGGAAACAGATGTTAAGGTAGGATTCAATGTGTAAGATATTTTTTGAGGAAAATGTGTGTGAAGGAGAAAGGGAAATGAGAACAGGAGTAGGTGGGGAGAGACTTAGGCCAAGATGCAGGTTTTACACCTAAGAAGGGAGAGAGGAAGGAAAGGAGGATTGGGTAGAAGGAGCCTCAGACTACAGTGTAGCTCTGAGGAAGTCTCAGCAGGTTGAAAGCACTAGAACAAAGATTGCCCACAAGAGAAGTCCCATGTTAGGCTAAAATGGCTTAGTTCTAGCATCCACACAAGCTTAGTCATTGCAGAGCATGAATTCAGCATTGGATCCCAAAGATGCAGTAACTGGAGCCTATTGGCTAACTACACTTAGCCACATGACAACAGACTCCTTTTCTTTACAAAACGTGGTCATTAGAAATAAATGTTGTTTTCTAGGTGGTCTCCGACCAGTAAGGTACATGGAAGATAGAGAATTGAACCAGGCCCGGCTACCTCTTTCAGGAAACTTCTGAGAAGGACTCAAATTTCTTTATCTACCTGTGTCTAAAACTTTGTGTCAAAAATAATTTTTCACAGCTTCTATTATAAAGCTTGCAAAGTCTTTGCCCAGGCACATAAATAAATTACTTCTTTGGTAGGCCAACTTCAAATCTAGCAAATATGTAGTGAGTACCTGTTATGGCTGTGCCAGGCACTGTCATAGAGCTATACAGTGACAGCCTGTACAGACAAGGCCTCCTCCACCTTACACTCTAGCAGGATAGACAGAAAATAAGCCAATAAATCAACAGATATGATAGTATTAAGGTCTGTCTTAGTCCATTTTCTGCTGCTATAACAGAATATCCCAGTCTGGATAATTTACAAAGAATAGAAATTTATTTGGCATATGGTTCTGGAGGCTGGAAGTCCAAGAGCATGGTGCTGGCATCTAGTAAGGGTCTTCTTGCTGCATTATCCCATGGCAGAAAGGCAAACAAGCATGGGAGGGGAGTAGAAAGAGAAATGGGTCTGAACTTATCCTTTTATTGAGAGCCCACTTTCATGATAACTAACACACTCCTGCCATAATGGCATTAATCCCTTCAGGGGTGGTGGAGTCCTCATGGCCCAATCGTGTCTCAAAGGTCCCACCTCTTAATACTGTTAGAGTGGCAATTAAGTTTCCAACACATGAACTTTTGGTGGACACATTCAAACTGTAGCAAAGTCTGTGAAGCAAATCAAACAGTGTAACATGTTAGAAAGGGACTGGAAGGAATGGTGGTCAGAGGATTACAAGGAGCTACCTCATGGAGGAGGGGACATTTAAGTGAAACCAAATTGGAAAAAGGGGAAGATGATTTGGGACAGAGGAAATAGCAAGGGAAGAGATTGTCAGGTGGTAGGGAGTTTAGCACATTGGTGGAAGGGATGAAGGCCATTTAGAGAAACAGAAGCCATCTGAGGTGAGGCTCATGGGTCATGGAAAGAAGTCTCGATATTATTCTAAGTGTGATGAGAGGCCTTAAAGGGTTTTAAGTAGGGGAATGACATGACTGGATTTATATTTTAACATTGATGGTTCCGGATTTTCTGTGTGGAAGGAGCTTGAAAGTGGTAAGATGCTTAGAAGTATTGTTGTTTTTTTTTGAGGAAAGGAGAGTTGGTGAGCAGGGGGATATGGCAGGTGAAGTAAAGCGGTACAACACTTTGCATAAAATTGACAAGATGTCTACTGTGCCTACCAAACAATGGGGGGGTAGTAAGGGGGCTAATGTTGATTATGAGGTGATTAAAGTGTTTCCAACTCAACTCCCTCTCATCCAACATCCAGCATCATCTAGCAACACCATTGTATTTGTAAAGCTCACCATGACTACCATGTAAAGAATGAACATAGGGGAGCAAGAGTAGATGCCTGGCAGCTAGGGATGAGGCTTGCTTCAGTGGAACAGGTAAGAGATGACAGTGGCGTAGATTAAGAAGGTAAGGATGGAAACAAAGTGAAATGGATTTATTGATGATACTTGTTTTTGTGTGAGAACATCATGGATACAGTTACTAATCCTATGGCATCCTGGGCATTGTAGAACACTCCCCCAAGCTACTCTTCCCCATTTTCTTTATGAAGTGTTTCCAAATTCAGACACATCACGGACAAAGTCGATGATCTGCTTCAATCCTCGCAGTGCCATTTTATCATTGCCATGTACCCATCTCCTGGCTGTGGTATGCTTCTGCCAACATGGCCTGTACTTCAGACTCTTCATCACAGGACTTCCCTCCAGCTACTAAAGGGCTTTGCCCAAACCTATAGACAGCCAGAAGTATCTAGAACTTCACATCCCTCCCATGTCCACCCCTTGCCCTGCCTGACCAGCCCTTAGCTGATGACTGACAGGTATGAAAGCCTGAAAACCTGGCTCCATTGCCATGAGTTGGGACAACTTACCCTCCAGAGCACCCCTGCAGGATCAGGCCGAGGCTATCCTCCATGGGACTTTGCCTCAGAACCCACCTCAATTGGCTTCTTCTCTTTACTGTCCTACTTCCGCCACTTCCTTCCTGGCTTCTTCTGGGAGAATTTCCTGAAAAATTCACTTGTACACAAATCCTTATGTCAGGGCCTACTTCTGGGAACCTCAATCTAAGATAAAACTCTTCACCCAGGGCTCCCTTCAGGACTAGGGCCTCTCTGACTCACATGCATAACTCTAAAATTTTATCTGGGATCCTGAAAGGCTTGTAAAGATCAATGACCACACAAACATCAGCCTAAAAACACTTAAAAATCGAGACTTTGGAAATTACATTTGAATCCTTTACCTACTCTATCAATTAACATAATTTAAAGATTCTATAGATCATAAGACTTTGCCATTGTTTTGCAAGTTCAGGTTTGAAAGAGTTACATGATCTCCTTGAGTATCAGTTACCTCATCTATACAGTGAAGATAACAATACTTAACTTGGAGATCAGAAACAAGGTATATAAAGCTATTAGCACAATGCTTATAATAGGTAGGTGCTTAATAGTTGATGGTGATTGTTAACCCTATAAAAGCTGATTAGTATCTCTTGGGCCACTGGCCCGTGGACCTGAGCCAGTCCTTAATATTTTTCCCTGAATTTGTAGCAAAATGAGAAAACTGAAGATAATGCAGTATGCTTTCTCCACAGCTAAAATCACTCTGTTTTTAACATCAAAATGTCTCTTCTCTTTTGAATTGTAGTGATAATAGATGGAAGTTGTGTTTCTAATGGACGTACTTGAAAGAATTAAAAAGTAGCAACCTAATGTCAGTTCTCAAATTTTCTTATGAGATCCAAAAACTTGAGAACCAACTTTCTAAGCCTTATACCCAATTTAGAGAGCTGCTATTAAGTGAATATTGCTCTTTTAGAGTATTTGTTTCCAACATTTTTCTGCCATGATCCTTAAGGTAACATCTGTGACCCTCTCCCATGGGCATCGCTCCCAGGGTAGCCTTTCTCCTCTACTCAAGAAAGCCCATTCTTGTGCAATTAGTTGAGAGTATCATTATTACAGGCATTACTTTGATTCAGCACTGGTTTATTTTTAATGAGTTAAAAATCCACAAGCATCAGGACTTTAGCTATTGTTACTAATGAATTATTTGCAACATGTCCTTCAACTAATCACCACATACCAGAATGGCCTGAAAGGGTAGTACAGAATCATATGAGACTTTGGTAAGACTTATAGAAGACAATTAACTCATCTTACCCCATGCACAGTTAACCTAGAGACAGCAGGAAGAGAGTATAGTCAAAATATGTTTTCTGTTTTAGCATAAAGAAAGGTATCTTTCCATGAAAATAACAAGTATAAATATTTAAGTAAGTTGGACCATATGAAATCTCCATCAGCATTTTCATATGGTTCAACCTAACACAAATTATGAACATTGGCTGGATTTTGCAGATTTTAAACATACAATATAGATTTAAAGAGGCCCTGCCTCACTCTTAACTTTGGCCAGATACCTTCTTAAATAAACTACACTTAATTTCAAACACACTTATCTTGGAATGTTAATTCCAGGACTAAGTAAATGGATCTTAATCATTTTTGTAGATTCAAAGCCTTCTAGGAAATTCAACTGAGCCCAGGTCTTTCTTCACCCTTTAGGGATTGCCTTACTACTAATGTCCTAGTCCTGATATGGGCATGAGCCTTCAGAGCATTTCTTACCATTCCTTGGGGAGTACTAGCCTGTACTTGACCCCTCCTAGTTGCTTATTTTGGCACCAACCTCTTAAATCAAGCACTGGGCACAAGACAGAAGATCTGAGCATGAATTAGACTCAACCATGTTCTGACTTTATGATGATAGACTCCTTTTCTATCACAAACTCCTTCCCAATTTTAAATGCACACGTCTAATTCTTTTAATTAATGGCTTTGATCTACATGGTATTGTCTTCTTTAATATTGAGAAAATTAAGCTATTACCTTTTAACACAACTGACTTTCAAGTTATTTTTAATCATAAAAGTATAAACAAAAAAGGGAAGAAAAACCAAGGTTTGGCTGCCCATCCACGAGGTGGTATATGCAAATAATGATATAATAAATAGGTATTTAGGACTTCTATAAAAACAGATAACCTCATGTATTAGTCGCATTCCAAATGTTTTGCACAACATTGTTAAGATTTGATTTCTCCCAGGAGTCACTGAGTTATGCCATACCTCAGTGCCTGCAAAGTGTGGGATGAATTTGTCCCTACTCATTTTCCCTCAGGGAGTTTGGTCACAATAGCTTGTTCTGCTGTGGTTGCCCAACTTCAATCAAGTCATGCTTTGAGTCAGGTTGCTTTTTCCTTAACTGAGAAACCAAAGACAGACCGCAGTTAACAATAGTCTTAAAAATAACATCTTGGGAATAATCATCACATGCTTCTTTATTACAGGAAATGCATACCAAATGTTGCCTTGTATTTAAACCTGAAAAGTGGGCAGTGTGGGCAGACAATTACACCAGAGGCTATTTAAGGAGGGCAGGTTTTCCATGACTGCCAACAGTTGGCCTTAGAACTCCATCTGTCCATGACTTAATTTCACATGTAACTATTAGCACAAGTGCCATTGGTTAATATTATAGAAGCAAATTGATTGTCATGTAATCTTTTGGATGTGAGTGGTTCATTCAAGTCCCTCTGGCATGGCCATACATCCAGCATGGGTAAAGAGCGAAAACAAAAAACAAACTTATGGGGACTGTGTCTTGAGGAGTTTTTTAGTCCTTGGAACCATAGACATGAATTTAATAATTTCAAGGCCACTTGAATTACAGAGGACCTTTTACAATTCTCCTTACTTCCCTGAAAATCACACTAGCCAAATGCTATATGGGACATCAGAGCCAGCTACATAATTTGGGGGTCCAGTGAAGAATGAAAACTTTTCCCCTATTCAAAAAGCAGGGGAAAAGTTGCTATTAAAGTTACTAAAATATAAAGCTTTTTCTTTTCTTGCGCAGTTTCTCTCTTGACTTGTCATGGTGTTTCTCATTTGCTATTTAATGTTGTTCTATGTAAAGAAAAAAAATAAAGTTTTATATTATTAGCATGAATTTCTCATTCATCCTATATTGCATGATGCTAGTTATAAATGCAAATATCGGAGCATTTGACCCATATGTGGAAGCACCAAAATTACACAATTTGGATTTCATGGCTCATAGATTTATTTATGTATATTTTGTTCATACCAAAAGAATAGAAATGCTGCACAAAACTAACTCAATTGCTTTTATTTCACTTCTTCATATGTACACATTCTATTAACATTCAATCTTTGGCTTATTGATAAATAAGGATGGAGTGGAAGGAAATGGGACTATGTGTTGCCCTGTCTTTCTCTTCCTTCTGTCTCACCATTTTCAGTGTAAATGGTTGGTTAATACATGGAAGTAACACAAGTAACAAAGAATACCATAGGGTTCCTTGGTCCTCCATGTTTCTTAGAACGTCATTGCCTTAGTTCTGAAATCAAAGCAAGTTCTGGTTCAAATGCAAAACGTAGCCTCTCAGGGCTGCCAGCTGCCCTGCCTACTCAGGTGTACATGTAACACCCTTTGAATGAATCACACTGAATTCACATGCATTATGGGTCTATTGGAATTCTGTGTTCAGGGGCATCCCAAACTCTGTACACTAACGGGGTGGCAAGGAACAAAAGGTACACATATCACTTGCATCTCCTCTACTCACACGCATACTCCATCGTCCCATCAGCCCTCACTAACAAAACACAAGTTCAAAGGTAAAATGATTAAGAATTTCAAGAAAATGGCAGAAGGATAGAAGGGCACAAAACCAAAGTGCAGGGCCCTTCTGAGGGTGGCCCCTGTATAACTACACAGATCCAGTACCCTTGAAGCCAGCCCTACGGGAAATTTCTCTTTACATATCAACATTTCTCAGATATTTGTGAAAAAAAGTGAATGAGACACAGCATGAGATTTGTGCCATCATTTAAATCTTTGGGGGGCTGTTTGGGTGATGGCTATTTCCATGTTTCCAAAAGAAGTGCTACTTGCTTAGCTCCTAAGATGATGTCTAAAGTTGCAAGAGAATGTCTATAGCATTCTTGGAGTATGCCTTATACACAAAATTGCATTCCCTTGAGTTAAACAGGGAAAAATACAAGATTTGTGCAGCTGAGACTTAACACCAAACTTATGAGCTCAAGTTGACATCAAAATATATTACCCAGGAGGCTTATTGTAAACACGCTACAGAGAGAACCAGGTGACCAGACACAGCTCTTAGCAGCTTGCCTAAATAGCAAACTAGTGAGTCCTGGTGGTAGAATTGTTGAACTTGAAGTGGTGAAGAAAACAAATATTTTTTAAAATTTTATTTTATTTTTTTTAATTATGATAAAAACACATAACATAAAATCTATCATCCTAACCATTTTTAAGTGTACAGTTCAGTAGTGTTAAATATATTCACATTGTTTTGCAACCAATCTCCAGAACTTTTTCTTCTTGCAAAACTGAAACTCTGTACTCATTAAACAATAACTCTCATTTTCCCCTTCCCCCAGACCCCGGCAGCCACCCTTCTATTTTCTATTTCTATGAGTCTGACTACTTTAGATACCTCATATAAATGGAGTTATACACTATTTGTCTTTTTATGACTGGCTTATTGCACTTAGCATAATGCCCTTAGGGTGCATCCATGTTGTCTCATGTGTCAGAATTTTCTTCCTTTTAAGGCTGAATAATATTCCATTATGTGCATAAACACTTTGTTTATCTATTCACCTGTTGATGGACACTTGGGTCCTTCTACCCCTTGGCTTTTGTGAATCATGCTGCTATGAACATGGGTGTGCAAATATCTCTTTGAGACCTTGCTTTCAATTCTTTTGGATATATACCCAAAAGTGGAATGCCTGGAGAAAACAATTATTTTAAATTATACTGATCTACGTTGGGAGAGAACATGATGTTTGGAATTGTCAGGAGACCATTTTAGGAGTTTGAGGGGTAAGAGAAATAAAGTAGAAGCATCAACTTTGAAAAAGTATAAGTGTATCACATGCAGTTATTCAATGGTGTGACCTTCTGAACTGGACAGACAAAATTGCAGACCAAAACAAATACAGAGGCAAATACTCTAACCAAAAACTTCGTGCCGGAATCAAGTGAAGCTAAAATAAGAACACCAAGGATGTGTAGAAGAAATACTCACTGACCATCCAATTGTTCTTGGAAAGATAAAACTATTAAGATACTGTTTATGGGTTTGTAACTCAGCACTTGGAGCAATGCAAAAGAACTCTCTGTGGCAAGATAGCAATCTACAGACCAAAAACAATGTCCCCAGTGAGATATTACTGCAACACCCTAAAGTAACCCCGCTGAGAATACGTCAGTGTTCAACATTTAGTCAACACCCTAGCAGGATTCACAGATGGAGTTTAGAATTATAGAACTTTTAAGCTTATTAGGACATTCAAGAGTACTTAGTCTAACTCTCCTAAGTATATCAAAAGGAAGAAACTGAGGCCCAAAGAGGTTAAGAGACTCTCCCAGGACCACAAAGCTAGTTGGTGACAGAGGTAGGGCTGAATTTCTCAATTCTAATGGTGAATCTGTTAATATCCTCAAGGCCATCCCTATAGCAGCAACCTCACAAGTATCTGACAATATAAATAAACAGTTCAAGCCTGAAAAGACAAAAGCTTCTGGAGTATTTTTCTTGCATAGCCAGGCTACTATTGATGCTGTCCAAGTGTACTTTCCCATTCCAAGGATATAACAGATGTTTTTTCAAGACACCTTAAGATGTTTGATGGTTGCAGATGATCAGCATCATGAAGTCCATAGTCAGTGCCCCAAATGGATGTACAAATATCTCTCCCTTCCTTTGGGTTAACTTAAGACATTAAGACCTTGGAAAGCTACTGTTAAAATGAAAATATATTCCCCAAGAGAGATTACACATGTATCCATTTTGAACATTAATATACTAGTAGTAATTTATTGATCAAATTGTTGTCACCTCCTGGATACTGAGGGACAGGCATTCAGGGCCCACATATGTTTTATTGAGTATAGAAAGAGGTTGGGGAAAGAAAGCCTGGCTGAGCAGGGTTTGTAAGTGTTGGGGGTCTGTGTGAGGGTCCTGAGGAGAAGGAAAGCATTGGACAGGGAATAGAGAAGATATAGAGGTGTCAAGGAAAAATTTACTTACCTAACTATTTTACCGTGAATAGCTGCTAAGAATGCTATAGTTGGAAATCAAATGTCCACATGACCCATACTGTGTGTGATATGAAATAATTCTTGATCATCCAACAACCTCTAAGACAAAAACCATGAATCTGCAATGTGGAACTTTAAAAAACTGGACTCCAAACCGTTCATACATCCGGCTGTAATATTCCTACTTGATAGAAAATAGACTAAACTTAGCTAAGATATCAGCCACGCTGCTACAAAAGGAAGAGAAGGGAAAATGTGATGGAAAAAGCCTCTTATATTCCACCAATGGTGGAGTCACCCAGTTTGAGGGACCTATGTCCTCTCTCTTACTAGACAATTGAGAAAGATAGATAAGCAAATAGACTCTTTGGAAACTGGCTGAGATTAAGGCAGAGTGAATATTTATTTATTTTTTACCTTATCTTTATTTTTTCTATATCCATGTGCTGCATGTTGATCCAGCCATTAGAGACCATGAAGGTTCAGATAAGCTCAGGGAAACCCCACAGGAGTGGTGGCTATTTTCCATTGTCTGTTTGGTGCATATGTCTATTTTGCAGCCAGCCATGCTAGGTAGCTGGCTCCCTGGACCCAATTCCTGATACCCAGGAAATTCCAGAGATACCAGAATCTTTGGGTTCAGTCACAGGGAAACCTGCACCACACCTGATCTTTGCGTGGGGAATCTATTCCAGAGAATTCCAAAAGCAACTGGGAATAGCAAATTGGTTCTTGCAGAGGTCCCAGAGGACTTACTCATCAGGGTGATGTAGAACTCCCAAGAAACTTCAAATAAGAATACTGTGACTAAAATGTTCATAAGAGCAGAGTTTCCTGGGCAAGCCACTATTCCTTCATTTCCTTATAGAACTTCTGCTATCCCCTGGTTAACCTGTCTTTCCCTGCTCCCCCACTGAGGGCTAACGTCACAATAGATACCATTTTGAGCACAATTCTAAGCACTTTATGTACATTATCTCATTTATTTCCACTGTAAACTTGTTAGATAAGTGCTATTATTTTTCTTCCTTTCACATATCAGAAAAGTGAGATACAGAGAAGGGAAATGAATTACTCCAGGTCACAGAATAAGTGAGGAGGTAGGACTCAGACCCAGGCTTGTGGGTCTTCGCCACAATCTGTTTGTCTCTTCAGCATCTTGGTTTCTCTGGGAAGTGGGAAGCCTCCTTATTCCTCTACTTCATATCCTATTTCCCCAACACTTCACTTTGGAGCCTCAAGATGGAGCCCTGGCCAGGAAGGGCTGGGCCTTGAAGAAAGAATCCTTTAGCCTCTGCTCACTAAAAGCTGTCGAAGGTCAACAAGGCCCAGATCCTTCCATGGACTTAGCCCTGCTCTGGGCTCAAGCTGCTTTGTCTGGCTGCCTGCTAGAGTTTCCATTCCCAAGGGGCAACTGCCCAGGAGAGATGGCCATCTGGGAACAGCCTTCCTAATGTTTGTTTCACTACACATTTTGTTGATTTCCTTAAGTGTGTTTTCTTATGGGGTTTCTGTTTCTTTTCTGGCTTGGTCTGTGACTTTACTTCATTTCTGTTTATTTCTTATTATTTGGCCCAACACACTTGTTTTCATTTGAGTTTTTTCTTCTTAGACTTTGGGTGTACTTAACCTGTGGCTCATTTTGCCGTACAAGATGCCATCCCATCTGTGTGTTTTGTCTAAAGTCCTTGGAAGCCAAAACTTAAACACCATGAAAATGGGATGGGGAGGTGGAAATTATTCAAGACTTTTGACTAAGACAAAGATTATCTTGTGCATGAAATATATAGCTGCTATTGAAATCATGTTACCTCAATCATTCACTAATTTCATAACTGATAAAAGCTGCCATTGGAAATGTAGTGTCAATTGTTTTCAAAAGAAATAAAAATGTGAAGTGTTTCCTACCTTTTTCCTTTGGAGACCCAGGGGTGATGCAGAGAAGGCTTGGTGATTATAGCTCAGAATCTTGGGGAGAAGGAGAGACTTAACTCCCAGGCCAGAAAATTGGAGCATGCACCTGCTAGAATGGGGAAGTGGAAAGCATAACAGAGCATATCAGTCACTTCTCATAGAAGATCATCCGTCATGCTCAAAACGGCATATTGCATCTATGTGTCCAACCCCTAATCCAAGAAAATGCTCTGAAATTTAAAAAAAAATGGGGCTAGTTTGTAGTTTATCTAGACCTAATTATTTTCCTCACACATCCAAGAATGTGTTTAGGAGACTTTTATTTATAGCAGAAAAGATGGAATAAATGCTAATAATATAATAGACTCTGGTTTTAATGCTACTGAGAAAAGAAAATATCCAAATAATAGGCATCCTGGCTTACAGTGGGAAATATCTTCCAACTATCACAAAATACACAGAGGAGAAGGCCAGGTCAAATAGATTGCAGATACTACTAAATACATAGGACAGTAAAGAGCTTTATACCAAGCTGTACCATTCTTGAATTTATTTAGAAGTCTTAGCAGTTTGCTGTGTGCTAAGGTTTTGGAATCAGTGAGGTTTGAGTTCAAATCCTGGCTGTGCAACTTACTAGCTGAGTGATGTTGGGCATTCAGTTACCTGGTCTATAAAATGGAAATAATAATGTGTATCATTTAGAGTGGATGTGAGGTTCAACTGACATACATAATGCATACAAAGTACTTAGTATAATGCTGACATATGGCAACTTTTGAATAAGTGGTTATTCTTGTATATTATTGCACCACTACATGTACTTCCTGTTGGCATTTGTTGAGCCCTTTGTGCATACAGCCTAGCACCCTATGGAATCACAAACATTGTTTTGTGTATACTGACAATAAACTTTGGAGAAAATGGGCTTATTATTTACCTAATTTTATCTTTATAGAAACTGAAGGCTAATTTGGCCAAAAGCATATGGGAAAGCATAGGGAAAGAATCAAATTTAAAACTGAAAGGTCTAGCAGCTCCTCTCCAACCCTTTTCTATAGTATCCCCACCACCCCCTGAAGTATAGTGGAGAGAACCTAACATAGGCCCAGAGGGCCCAGGAAGGCGGCCCAGAGGAGAAGCTAAGATCTAAAATTGTTAACTAGATATGGAAAGGGGAGAAGGAATGGAGAGAGAGAACTCTAGATGTAGAAGGGAAAGCAGAGCTTCCCACATTGGGGCCTGCCTTCCTTCTTCCTTCTTTCCCAAAGAGTGTTTATATCCACGGTCTCATTGCAAAATGCCCACAACCACTTCAGTTGGAGAAGTGGGGCTTCAGTGGGCATGTGTAATACTGCAGTCCTCAGGGACTAATGAATGGGCCCAACAACAAAATAAGTTCATCCCTACCAGTCATTTGCATCAATAAATAGTTGATGTTTGTACATTTATAGAGGTCATAGAACAAAAATGTTCTATTATCACTAACAACTACACTTTGAAGTACTAAAAGAAATAAAATGCTCAAATTTATGAATAGTGCTTAATTTTGCTAGGTATAACAATCACCAATTCTGAAAATTTAGAAGACAAGGTCAACTTGGAACTTAATTCCAGGTCCGGGTTCTTGCAGGCCACCCAGCTCTGCTGTACTCTTTTCTGAGGCATGAAGGAGAAAGGATTATCTCTGGTAGTTAAAGTCATTGCTATGATGGATCTTTGATGTATTTGTGGGCCCATACCACCTTCCCTCTTTTTCTAGTAAAAGCATGATTCTTTCATGGGAGGCTTTTCCTCCCTGACTCCATCCATGTGATCTTGGAGCGGGGAGTGGAGGCTATTCTACTCACCTAATGAGAGATGAAGGCATGTAACTGAGGCCTGGACATCCATAGTGTCACTTTCACCTGCACACAGTGATTACACAAGGGATGGGTACATGTTCCCAGCCAGGCTAATCAGTCATTTCCTTGGATTTTTCTAAATAGAGCTGAGAGAGAAGAGCTCTCTTTCCTTCTCTGGCTCAAAGACTGTGAGGACATAGCCTAACACAACTATGGCCAGGCTACTACCAGACGGGAAAAGCCCATCTGTAGTGGAAGATGAGCCATGGTCCCATTGGAGTTGAAGTCCCTGGTTCTAGATGTCCCTAGGGCTAGCTATACCCCTACCCTTCCTGGGTCTTAAGCAGGCACAAGTGGTGTTTCTGTGACTTGCAGCCAGGAGTCCAGGATTAAAGAAGGGAAAACTCAGCCAAGTACACTTGGGACAAAACAATTGGTAAAACTAAATGGGTAATAGAAGTCAGCTACCTATTAGAGAACCTTTTAAAGGGGGGGCGACTATGGGAATAATGAGTCAAGCAATGAAAGCAAAAAGAATGGAGGGTAGATTAGAAACACCTTGACTCTGCCATGTTATCAACATTTCCTAGACTTCATAGCACAGCTGAGCTTCTTAACAAAACAACAAATTTGAATATCTTGTCTCTGCACTGTATTTATACTTGCATATTGTGTATAGTATTTCAGGAGGGTCATAAACCACTCGAAGCTAGTTAGGAACTGTCTTCCAAAGGCTATATGATGAAATTAATGCTAATCATGATGTTAGTGATACATATTTCCACCTAGCCTCTTGCTAGCTATGTGTGGTTATTTAACCTATCCACGTCTTAGATGCTTTATTGTATTAATAATATTGAAATGATAAAAACCTTGAATGTAATGGAAGGGTTGAGAATGGTTGCTATTTAATAAATGCAGTTATCATCATGATCATCAGGTTAATTAATAGATGCTTATGGATTGATTCATTGAGGATAAACAGATATCAAGTATTTAGCTCATAATCAACTTTATATTTAATTTTGAACATGTCATTCTAATGGTTCATTGCATAAATATAGGAGCCCTCTGGTGGTCAAAATCACTTCTAGAACACATGGAAAATGCTATCTTTTTTTTTTTAATTTTTTGTAATTCATCTGGAGTATATATACATATTATATTTCATCATATAATGAGGGTACAAATATTGTTAGGGTTACATACATTGCCCCTACCACCCCTCCCCCCCCACATGCCAGAGTTCAATCCCCAGGTGGCGCGGGCAAGGCACACATTATGTAACTCTACACTTCCTCCCCCCTCCCTCTCTATAGTTCTTGGTTGCTATGAAAAAATACCTTATAATTAATCCCTGCAGCTAGACAAGTTCAATTTTTTTCAGATGTCAAAACTAACATCTAGAGCTCTATGCAAATTTTAAGATCTACAT